>SGPL01000025.1:66820-117730 GCA_004802705.1 Bondarzewia mesenterica | reverse complement strand
ATATATGTTTGACCCCGGCCCAGCCCAGCCAAAATATGTCCGGATGATGATCTGGGTTCTCCGGGCCCCAGCCGTCCATGTCCGGATAAAAATTTGGCTACCTCGACCTCAAGGGTCGAATTTGTCCGTTTTTCATCTAGCATTTTTGAATTTTCGCCCAAAATTTGTCCGGATCGGTATCTAGGTTCCCCCTCCTATTATCGGGGGTCCTATGATGGCCTCCCCTGGCGCCGCCTGCTGCCATGCATTTAGCATTCTGATAAACACAAATTATTATCCAAAAGGAGCGGTGATCACTACTGGATCTTACATGACACGCCTCTTAGTTCGGACTTGAGCCTCAGAAGACAATTCAATTTCAAGAAACAGTCGACACAACGGCAGTGAGTTTTTATGGGATTTATCTATATACGATGGCGCGACGGGCGTCCCCGGCGAAGCTGATATTCGAGTTGTGTATGGCTATCTTCATCATGGAGCGGATCTATGAGAATTCCGTACTGCGTACCAGAAGGCGAGCAAAGAATATGCCGATCGCCTCATGGGGAACTGGTATTGAACTTTGAACCCGTCTGCCGTCCGTTGTGGAATTCAAGGTGCCGATTTCTGCTCTATCTTTCTTATCGGTTTTGTCGTTTGAATTTGCAGATCTTCATGCCTTATGGATCCACACTCATCTTGTGAGCAACGATGGAATAAGAACTCCTATTGACCTGAGTACGCCTGGCATGCCATCGTGACCTGCAGCTACTGTAGGTCCACTCTGTCATACCTCTTATTACTAGAGTTTAATTCGCAGTCCCTTCTGCGCATTCGCTCACTATGATCCGGCACCTGAAATCATGGAAGTGAATAAGTACTCTTGGTGCCAATGGAGGCGTCTCTAGCATCTACCCGCGTTCACTGCCTGCTGCTGTTTGGCGATGGTCCATTTCAACTTCCAGAATGTCATCTTTATCTTTCTAGCCTCTGGACTCTGGTTCGTCCGCTTTATTCTAGTGCGGCGGCGGCGAAGTGCGCCTCTCCCTCCTGGGCCCAGAGGTTGGCCAATTATTGGAAACGTCTTGAGTTTGCCAAAGAATCATCAATGGAAGGTATTCGCAGATTGGGGAGAGAGATGGGGTACATTTGTCCGATTGCCATCTTTCTGCTTGCTGAACAATGTCCTAGGAGGCATCGTGCATATCAAAGCACTCGGGCAACACATGATCATCGTCAACGATGGAGATGCTGCTGTCAAGATGCTCAACAAGAAAAGCAACATCTATTCCGACCGGCCCGTTCAAATGATGGCTGGAGAGCTCATTGGCTGGAAAAACAGCATCCCACTGACACCTTATGGCGACCGTCTGCGCACGTACCGCTCCATGCTGCACCGCGTCATTGGCACTCGTAACAAGATTTTGGCATTCCATGACCGAATTGAGGTGGGGGCATATGGGGCTTTGCGGCGATTGTTATCGCAAAAGCCTGAATCATTAGTCAACACACTCCGCAAGTAAGACAGGTCTTCTTTCAGTATCGGAGAGCTACTACTGATTCATCCGTTTCATTAGGACGTCCGGCTCCATTATCTTGAACATATCCATAGGATATCATGTTGAAGAGGATAGTGATCCATTTGTCCACCTGGTAGACGTAGCAGTGGGTGATTTCTCCAAGGCAATTGAGCCTGGGGTATGGCTGGTCGACATTATTCCTGCCATCAAATATATTCCGGCATGGTTTCCAGGTGCCTCTTTCAAGAAGGTTGCCGCAAACTGGGCGGAAAGTTTGATGGCGATGGTCACTCAACCATATGATTTCGTCAAGAGACAGATGGTATTTTGCACTGTCAGCAGGTCTTTATGGTACTATTCTGACTTGCATTCGGCAGGCCGATAACACTGCTGCACCGTCGTTTATGCTGGAGCATCTAGAGGGTAGGGATGTTAGCCCGGATGAGGAAGACCTCATAAAATGGGCCGCCGTGGGTCTTTATGCAGGTAATGTATCTCCAGAAGCATCATGACCTTGATATACTTTTTCTGACAACTTCTGGAAGGTGGAACCGACACTGTACGTCTCTGTGTGATGATGCCTTTCAGCTTCCGTCCTCACTTTCCTTGGTTGTTCAGATCGCGTCTTCGATGTGTTCCTTTTTTCTCGCGATGACACTCTATCCAGAGGTACAGAAACTCGCCCAGCAGGAGATTGACTCTGTTGTGGGGAACGATCGGCTACCCACGCTAGACGATCGCCTTCCATACGTCGAAGCCCTCGTCTCCGAGGTCCTCAGATGGGCTCCCGTCGCTCCACTAGGTATCCTACTTCCCCCTCTATAGAGAATGGTGCACATGACCCATCTCTCGGCAGGCATTGTGCATCGGTTGATGCAAGATGATATACAGGATGGATATCTCATCCCCCAGGGATCCGTCATTATCCCAAATATATGGTAACTGACATACGAGTACGAATACCATCGCAGTCAAAAAAAAACTGACTTCGTTTCTTCAATTCGTCTGGTGTAGGAAAATGCTTCATGATCCTCGGACTTACAAAAATCCAGAAGCCTTCGATCCGCAACGGTTTGTGGAGACAGACGGAAGTCCCGCAGAGCAAGATCCAAGATTGTACTGCTTTGGCTTTGGCAGACGGTCAGTCAATATTTTATCATGTTTCTTCATTTATTGATCCGCAGTTTTGTTTCGCCCGCCTAGTATCTGTCCAGGTAAGCCTGTTCGTCTCCGTATCAGAGCCAAGACCGCTAATGAATATTCAAGGGATGCATCTCGTGGATGCATCTCTTTTTTTGCAGTGTGCGACAATTTTAGCCGTCTTCAATATCACGAAAGCTGTCGAGAATGGTGTCGTCATTGAACCTGCTGTGGAGTACACCAGCGGGTCAATCAGGTTCGTCGGGAGTGACTTCTTCACCTGTGAGCGACCTCTCACGGAATGTATGCATCTCAGTCACCCGAAGCCTTTCAAGTGCTCTGTAAAGCCCCGCTCGGCCAAGGCAGAAGAGCTTATCGTGTCTTCTCAACCTGTAGACTTTGATGACCCGAGCATGTGTACCATTCCAAAGTGGTTAAGCCAATGGACGATGTACAGTAGTATTTCTCTTGAGCACATCCCCTTCATTTTGTTATATTGTTAGCTCACATGGAACAATTTATGTATCTCTACTGCCAGATTTCACTGTCACGACTTGCATCGAATTGGCAAGAAGCAGAAAAGGGTATAATTTATCGAATGCAGACCGACGTGAATACGTGTTCGTCTACTCTATTTGAAGTCCTTCCCGAACGCCGCCCTTCGACCGCGAGTATGTACTCATCGCCTCAGCGCCTTATTCCCCCGACCAAAGTGCAGCACCCACGGACATTCTTCCATACGGGTCGCATCCCATGAGCGCCGCGCTAAACGCGTCCCTAGCCCCGAACCGTGGGAACATGTATCCCTTTTCGTCGACCGCCTTCGCGATTGCGTTGATGTCTTCTCCGATGTTTCACTCTTCAAACATAAACATATTTGGACGTATTGGCCTCAACGTCTCCAGCGGTGGGCTTGTAATGTGCAGTTCAGACCAGGTGGTCAGCACCACCTTAAAAGGGAACCGGTCACAGTGAACTTTTAGGGTGATACTGCGACTCGCGACGGGCACTCACTAACTTACATATTTGTGCAATAATAGGTATCCATGCTCGCCAGGGAAAAGATGAAAATCTTTCTAGGTCGCATCTTCTCTCGAGGTTTCAATATTTCTCAGAGACTTTAGCAGTTCGAGGAGGGGACAGCGCGACATGGGCCATCCCTACAGGACCGTCCAATACTTTGATCTATCAGCCCATTGCGACTCGAAAGCTTATTGCTCCTATCCTTCAATCAGAACGGTTTGCAGTTCGCTTCATGCGTTTTCGTCTCGCCGCGGATTCTTGAACCTTGATTGACAGTTACTCCTCCGTGCTCGCAACCATGGACGGATGTTTACGGCATGGACATGTTTTAATACTCAACAGTTGACATGAATGCTAGAGTCTGCCCCCGTTCATTATCTACTGCTGCTCAGCGATGATTCATGTCAAGCTTCTGGATGTCATCCTTCTCGCCTTGGGATCATGGTTCGTCCGTCGCATTATCGTGCAACGGCGAAAGGCGCCGCTGCCTCCTGGGCCTAAAGGTTGGCCTTTCATCGGCAACTTCATGAGTTTGCCTAGAAATCGGCGGTGGGAGACATTTGCAGAGTGGGAAATGAAGTGGGGTACGTTTGCCTTCGTGACCACTTGGTTCTTGTTCATGGATGTTATATATCAGGAAGTATCATTCACATCAGCGCATTCGGGAAGCACTTGATCGTCGTCAATAACGGAAAAACTGCTGTGGAAATGCTCAATAAGAAAAGTAATATCTACTCTGACCGACCTGCCTTCGTGATGGTTGGTGAGCTCGTCGGCTGGAACAATAGCATCACACTCAGTCCGTATGGCGACCGTCTGCGAAAATCTCGGGCAATGGTGCAGCGGGTGATTGGCAGTCGAGTTGATGTTAAAGAATACCACAGCTATATCGAAGCGGAGGCGTATCGAGCTTTAAGACGACTGCTGGTGAAACCAGAAGCTTTGGTGGAGACGCTTCGCAAGTGCATCAAATCGTGTCATTTTCCGTGAATAAGTGATCGACTGATTGAATTATAGGACGTCTGGTGCCATTATTCTGAGGATATCATATGGGTACTGTACTCTAGAGGACGACGACCCGTTGGTTAATCTGGCCGACGTAACGATAACTCAGTTCTCCGAGGCAGGTGAAGTTGGCAAATGGTTGGTTGACATAATTCCTGCCATGAAATACATTCCGGCGTGGTTTCCGGGTGCTGCCTTCAAAAAGAACGCCGCGCAATGGAAGAAAAATGTGATAGAAATGGTCACTCGGCCATATGATCTCGTGAAATACCGTATGGTGTGTTGTTGTTATCATTAGTGTGCTTCTAAATTACTAACCTTGCCTGGCATTCCGCAGGCCGACAACACTGCATTACCCTCCTTCACTTCAAACCTTCTCGAGGGTAGGGAGGTCACTCCAGAGCAGGAAGATCTCATCAAGTGGGCCGCGGTGTCCTTATATGGAGGTAGGGTCCTCCTTTCGGTTGAAGCAGTCGCTATATAGTCTGACGACGTTTGTGAAGGTGGGGCCGACACCGTATGTGTCTGAATCATGGTATCCTCATGGGTAAAATCCCTGAGCTCCCGTTAATTGTCTAGGTTGTTTCAGCAATGTCTACATTCTTTCTTGCGATGACACTGTACCCCGAAGTACAGCAACGGGCTCAGCTGGAGATCGACTCCGTTGTAGGGAACGATCGGCTGCCCACATTGGATGATCACCTCCCATATGTTGAAGCCATTGTCTCCGAGGTCCTCAGATGGGGCACCGTGGTTCCACTAGGTATCTGTACCTTCCTCACTTCAGAAGATGGTGCATCTAATCCAATCGGCAGGCGTTGTACATCGGTTGATGCAAGATGACATACAAGATGGATTTCTCATCCCACAAGGATCCACCATCATCCCAAATATATGGTAACCCTACTACCTTCGTATCGTCGTACTGAAATTCGATTTCGTTTGATCTGGTTCAGGAAAATGCTGCATGATCCTCAAACTTACACAAACCCGGAAACCTTCAATCCACAGCGGTTCCTAGAATCGGACGGAGTGCCAGCAGAACAAGATCCCAGATTGTACTGCTTTGGCTTCGGAAGACGGTCAGTGCTGGTCTTAATTCTTTTCTCCTTGTTTCTCTAAGACTAACGCACCACCGCCTCTGCCGCGCAGTATCTGTCCAGGTGGCTAGTCGACTCCGTCATCTCAGAGCCAAGATCACTAACGGCTATTTCAAGGAATGCATCTCGTCAACGCTTCTCTTCCGTTGCAATGTGCGACAATGTTGGCCGTCTTCAACATCACCAAAGCCATCTCGGAGAATGGCATAATCGTTGAACCTATTGCGGAGTTCACCGACGGGGTGATCAGGTTCGTCTTTCTGTGTGCAGCTCATTTTCACTTGAACTGAAGACTCCCCGGTGGGTACACGCCAGTCACCCGAAGCCTTTCAAGTGCTCTGTCAATCCTCGCTCGGCTAATGCGGAGGCTCTCATCATGCTTTCTCAACCTGCCGACTTTTAACAACCCGCCCAAGGTAACAGGCCGACAATGCACGATATCTGTGGATCATGTATCAATCGCAGTACTCATGACATCCAATTTTGACAAACGTTTTCTGATGCACACACCGACGTCAGCAGTGAGCACTTTCATGAGCGCAAGCAACTAGTATGGAGAACCCAAGGTAGTACATAGACTGAATGCAAGCGCGAAAAAGCGCAATCTAGGGAAATGCAAATATAAATGCTAGAAGGGAGAAAAGATCATAACTCATGAAAAAAAGGAAGGCATCAGTACATGGCTAGATGACTACGAGCGCCTTCAAAAGCCTCAAGATAACTATTTAATTGAAGAACAGCAGCGGATTATTACAGTATCATTATCAAGTCAAATATGGAAAAATGCTCGTGGCGCATTGGCGGCCCAAAGTGAAATACAAATGGACGAACATAGAGAGGAGATGATAGGGTCTAGGTACTGTATGTATGATGTATGTATTCAGGTCCGCAACAAGTCAAGATAAAAACGACCTCCTGACCTTGGCGTCCAGGCAAAAGGTTGGAGAAGAATACGCAATCCCCTCCGCCTGCATACTTATTAGAGCGATACTAATTATCACATAACTTAGACCACAACCCGCACCACGACTGTCCCCCCACCTTCCAACAAGCCCTTCTTCCCAAAACGCCTCCGGCGCCCGCTCGAATGCCAGCACCCTCCCGGCGCCATAGACCCCCTCCGCCCCCTCGTCGCCCTCTTCAGCAGAGCACAGGAGCATATCTTCAGGCGACACGGTGCCCCTCTCTAGCATCTCCACGAGCACACCCAACGTGTCCCGCACGTCGCGTCCCTCAAAATCGACATCCGCGACGCACGAGACCCACGAGTACCCCACTGTCCGGGGCTTGACGCGCTTCTTGCTCTTGCGCTCGCGAGTCGTTGTCTGCTGGTCAGAGCTCGAAGATGAGGGCGACACGGACACAGTCGCAGACGCCGGCGACGACGTTCCAGACGTGGAATGGGACGACATCGCGCGCTTAAGCGATCGGACTCCAGCCCGCCAGTGATCGTGAGCACTCGGCACCGCCCGGCCCGAGCTTGTGTCCCCCACAACCGTCGTAAATTGCGCATCGGCGTCTTCCCCCACCCCACCAGCACAGATACTCGGACGGGACAGGAGACGATGCGCGCGCTCCCACACATCATTCCCTCCCGTCGTGTCCAACACAAAATCGAACACCTCCTCGCGCTCGTCCAGCATCGTCAGCGTGTCCAGCGTACTCCCAACGCAAATGCCCTCTGCGCCCCATGCACACACGCGCCGATATAGATCCTCCAATTGTGGGTTGGCATGCTTCTTTCCACGGTTTACTTCGTCTTCTGTTGAAGAGAGCATTACAAGTGGGGTTTCGGATTTGGGTACGCCGACGATGGACGGCTCGACATGGACTACCACGCCCACGCCGTTCGCTGCAAGCATGAGTGTAGCCATTCCACCGACACTGTCCTGTCCTCGAAGGACGAGCGCTCTGCCTGACTTCCTTGGCCCAGAGGTGGCTGAACGCGATACCAAGTACGTTCGTACGGCACGATATGCTGGAACACCAACCATAGCCAGCAGTGCAAGGGATTCGAGAGTCATTCCCGGCGAGCCGGGCGAAAGGGATGGTAGTGGGTGTGAAGTCGGGAACAGAGACGGTGATGGAAGGTTGGGTTGCGGAGCACGATGGACGCGATGTCGCTCCAGCACGATGAACTCTGCTAGAGCTCCACACTGAAATGACCAAAATAAAAAAAAGGTGAGCCCAATCGTAAAACTTTGACATCCGAGGACATCGACATGACCATCCCGCTCCGCAAAAAGCAGAATGGAGACGAACCTTCTTCACGTCCAACAACCCAATAACCCACTCGCCTTTCCTCATCACATCCCCTCGAACTTCCCATCCACACTCAACCACCCTTCCAACTACACTCCGCCCAGGAACAAACCCCGCTCCTCCACTCNTAAACCCACCGTTCCGCCCAACTTTCTCCGCTACTATTTGTGCATCAAGACCCTCGAGGCCGACCGCATACACCNGAATCAGCACATGCGACGCGGGACAATAACTTGGCGGCGGCAAATGCGACGTCAACGCCAGGGCCGAAGACAGAGATGAATACATGAACGCGGACGCCTTACTCTTGCCACTCCTTTTCTTGCCTTCCCCATCCGCGCCCAGTGCCAAACTCGTCTTGCTGCTCGATCCCACATGAAATGAGATGCCCGCGAGTGACGAGCGCCGCGAATTAGTGCTTCGTCTAAGCAGACNTCGCGGGCCGCTGGGCAATGCATCCGCGACTCCGCGCACAATCTCGATGCTCACCATGGTCGTCTGGGCTTTACCTTCCCGCGCAAGGTCAATGCGACCGCCTCCGAGGGTCCGCCATGGATCCGCGGGCTTGTATGCCGCCCGAGGGAGAGTCAACGTCGTATACCCTGACGTGCCGGGTGTCGCTGTCACGCCTAAATTGGTCTCGCCAAGAACGGAGCTTGTATGGCTGGCGGAAGTGGGAGGTGGTGGGATGGGGAGTGGCGTGGGCAATGTGACGGTGCCCGAGGAGATGGTGTACGGCGAACGCGTGGTTGTTGACGAGGAAGCAGATGCAGTGGTATTACGCGAGGTCAGAGATGTAGAGGGAGATAACGAGCCGTTTCGACCGAGACCGGAGCTCCCACTATTGTTGTTCGAGACGATGGGATTGCCAGAACCGTCTGATACGATGCGAATACGATTGCGTGAGGACGAAGGCAAAGCGAGAGGCGGTTCTGGGTCGGGGTGAGTTACGTGAGAGTCGTAGTCATAATCCTCGCTTGCAGTCTCGTCTTCTTCCATGAGGGCTGTCATGAGGTCTTTCGCTCTCATCCTACCTGACTTTGGCCGTCCACGACGTGAAGGAAGGTATGGTTGGGGAAGAACTGACGGAAGATCTGCATAGTAAGTCGGAGTAACGGGGAGCGATTGGCGGCGTTTTTGCTTGGGCGATTTCACGGTGGCTGCGGAAGGTGAGACAAGCCATCGAACGTCCTTTGCCCAATCCTCGTCGGTGTAGGTGATGGTCTTTGAATGTGGTTGGGATGAAGAGGGGCGCCGAGTTGAATGCAATGTCCGAGTGGGTGAGTTGCATGACCTAGAAGACGACGCAAGGCCCGAGGGGTGATGATTTTGCCCAGGAAGTTTGTCCGAAGTCATCGAGGGCGTGGTAATGTTGGTCGACTTGGACGATGAGGCCGTTGCCGATAGAGCTGAGTGGGTTTCGTCGGACGTAGGTACGGTCGACACAGAGACACCAGAGTCAACAGAAGAATCAGACGAAGTAGACTTGTCATAGACGTGATGTGGAAGGTTTTGAGGAGGAGTGAGGAGTGAAGAAATGGCTGGTGAGTCTACGAGCATGGAAAGGGGAGGAGAGGAAGGAGGAGAGGAAAGGGGAGTGTAAAACACGTCGTCCTCGTCGTCCTCGTCGTCTCCGTCGGTGTCGTCGCTATAACCAATGTCCGTTTGGTTGTCGGGCGGCACTGGAGGAGAAAGGACAGGAGGAGGAGAGCAGTTCAGGCCCAGAGAGGGTTGAATGACGTTATTACCGGAAAGTGATGTTCCGATAAGGCGCGTCCGAGTGTGCTCGAGACGAATCCCTGTCTGGCAAGGTTCGCAGACCATAAGAAACGAGCTGCTGAGAACGGATGACTCAAAACTTACGTCCGGTGGGTCCTGTGCCAGGCGAGCTGACGGCCGTGGGTGTCCCGCACCGGCTTCTCCCTGGCTCAAGGCGGCGGCCCGGCGAAACTCCTTTTTCGAGGAATAGAAATCTTTATCGGCAGAGAAAGCATAGGATTGAGAGGGGCGACCGAGGAGGGACTGCAGCAGGGTGGGTTTGACCATGAGGAGGCGGAAAGCACATGAGCGTTGGTGGGACGACGCACGCCGGTCCAGCTAAGTACGGCAACCAAAACCTGACTTGTGTACAGTATGATGTCACTAACAATTATTTTTATGTAATATCCTCCTTTTATTTTTCTCCCGTCCATCGCTGCAGAGCCAGAGAGTCCGAGTCAAAACATTCCCTCGCAATACTATAAGACGTTCGCAAAACACGCAAATGTAACAGTTCACAGCGCAGAAAATCATCCAGAAAGCATGGCATCGCTCGCGTCGCTTCGTTCACGCGTTCACCTCCCCTCCTCCTGACGCGTACACGACAGCCATGCAAACCACATCATCGCCCTCAGCTGAAGCACGTCTTCCTTCCATACCATGCTCTGATTCTGCTCTCGGAACTCCTCCGTCAATTTCTCACAACGCGCGACGTTCTCTAGGCTCACGAAATCCGCGGCGACCTTGATACAGTCTGCCAAATTGCACACCTAGGTGAGAAGACAGGATATATTGGTCAAAAGGCTGGAAACAACTGAAACTGAAGATTCTTACCTGATGCGCACACCCGGCGGGTATGAACACGGCTTCCCCGGGCTTCTGATATATGCGATGGCTTCGAATCCCGAACTCTTTGTACAGCTCTCGTAACATCTCCGAGTCCAGGTAGATCTGCTGCGAGTGGATGGGATCGTGCTGCATCTGCGTCCCGTTGTACCTCTTCTTCAAGAACTTTCTCAACAGATCAGCGTCCTCTGCTCGGAAAAGATCCCATGCCGCAACGCCCTCTGTGCCGTCCGGGCGAGTTTCCGTATGAAGCATGATATTAATCGCATCTGCCATGTCCATGTGCAGCCGAGTCGAGCCCTTCGACCCTCGTGTGTCGAATGTTGCCATAGCATTATACATTTTGGGTCCTGCACACATGTTCAACGTTAGATGCCTCGCGATTATTATGAAGATCGACTCACCAAGATCAGGTGCAACAGTATTTGACGGGAAATGCGACGCGATGTTCAATGCACCATCCCTCCTGCAGTATGTGGGCATCGGCACCGCATTAGTGAAATCTTCGTACAGCTCTGGGAAGGCGGCCTTGAAGTCCGTCGACGGCGGCCAGTCCTTGAGCTTCCAACATTCGGTCCTTCCCTCATATTTCCCGAACATCTTAAAAAACTCTCCAACAGTAACCCGCTTGCTCGCATCCGTGCGGCACTCCACAATCGAGCAGCTCTGCGAATTGTATTTCTGAACGAAGTACTCGGGCGTCCACTTAATCGAGAATTTTGGCAAGAGACCCGTGATGACGATAGGGACCCCTTGTCTCCAAACTTTCCGGAAAGCAGACTCGGACAGCTCGCCGTCCGCGAACGTCTGCGTCTGATAGACATGAGGCTCCAGCTGCTCCGCGTTAGCAGGAGGGGGCGACCCACCACCGGCCGAAGCCGTCGCAGGGGCTTCGACGATAGGCGCCGACCTAACCCCTCCTGACGGCGCCGGCTCTGTTGAAGGTGCTCCGTTGGTTGGGGGTAAATCCGCGGAAGCAGCAACTCCATCCTGACCCTTGAGCGCTGGGTCGATTGCATTGTCCGTGGCTGCCTGCTGATCTTCCACTGGCTGCTTGAGCAATGCTTCCATCTCTTCAACCACCGAAGCGAGCTCGGGCTTGCAGAACCGCGAGACCGGTGAAAAGTCCTTGAACTGATGCTCGTTCCGTCGCGTACACGAGAGGAAAAACGGATTACTATGAGCATGCGACTCCCGCCTCGCCTGGAGGGCTGCGATCTCGGCCTCGTTAGCGCCTAGTCTGTATTGAGTCAGCTCGCGGACTTTTTCGAAACACTCCGCGCAGGCTTCCCGCCCGCAGAGGCGGCACATCCAGGACGACGAGAAGATGGATGTCATACAAGTGTCTGTAGCACGTCAGCATCAGCCCGGCAGCTCAGCGAATATATCTGGGGTAAGGGAAGTGCCGCACCGCAGGTGGCGCGCACGTCGCTTTCTCTCGGTCTCCGAATGATCTCGGGTGCATTCAGATGCTCAGACTCCTTTTTCAAAGTCGGAAGAAGCGCCATCGCTACCGTTCGCTGATGGACCGCTCGGTAAGCCTCGTCAGGTACCAAATTTGAATGGATTGTACCTTCGTCTCCTTGATGTGGGAAGGCTCCAGTGCACAGTTCCACCGCGTGGGAAAGTTCATGGTGGGCGCATCAGGTTTCTGGTTCTCCACGAAGCTGACGCCCACGATATTTTGATTGTCATCTTTAAGAAAGAAACGTATACCTTGAAAGCGACAAGTATCCCCAGCCCAACGCCGAGTGCACGAAACACAACGAGGAAAATTTTCAGACTTATACCTGTTGGACATGCAGCGCGCAAACTGCAACTCTGGATGCAAAGGTCCCCGTGCTTCCGGATGTTGAGACCCAGTATCGCTCACGATTCTCATGGCACCTAAAAATGACGATCAGTTGATGAAGAACATTTCTTTACGGTAACCAGCGCCTATGCTCACCGTCCGCAGCCTTCTGCTTGCCTTTGTCACCTCCCATGGGAGTATACGAGACATTAGGCATGAGTTGGGCTGCAGACCCCAAGATGAGTTATAACGGCCACCTGCGGTTGCCCGTCGAGGCACGTACCATTCTGTGCTGCAATCTGCGCTGCCTCGCTGCGCTTTTTCGCATTGTACCCTCTCCTTGAACCACTCACTGTGATAGGCACAAATGGAATGAGTATCGTCACATGAGAAGATTGAAGAACCCGATATACCAGCTCCGGCTTCCGAACTCGGCTTCGACTTGGTCGTCCTCGTTTTTTTTGACTTCGACCCTGACTCTTCTTCTGCCTGAGGAGGGGAGCGCTTCTGGGCTTGCATGTAGGGTTGCATAGCCATGTGCATCTGGGGAGGCCCTGGGCCAGGCATACCAGGTGGATAACCATATGGCATGCCGGGATGGGGTGTGTAATATCCGGGATACATGGGTTGAGGCATGGGAGCTTCAACAGTCCCTCGTGCCACAAGACGAACTGAGGTTCGTTCACTAGGCTGCCATGCTGCGGCCAGGCTATCAGGTTTGCTCACCGAGATCAAGAAAAGAGGACGAACCTGTCACAGGCTGTGGACGTTGCTGATATGCTAACATTGCTTGATCTGGTCGATAATTATTGGGGGGTTGGTCGGGTCGAGGTGAAGGGTAGGGAGCGGCATTACTCGTCGGAGCTACATCACCTGATATGGCTGAATAGACGCGTTCGACGTGAGATAGTTGGTTCCAAAGCAACACAACTCACCAGTTCGCTCATCGGAGTAGGTGGGTGCAATTAAAGAGGATCCGTAAGAAAGGTTTGCCTCGTTCACGCCCGGACTCGTCCATAACGTTGGATCAAATTGGAAATTGCCATTTGGCTCCTCCCTGGGCCTTTGTGCTCTCGTGTGATCCTGATAACCTGAGGGCGATGGTGCTTGTGGCGGAGGATATGCACGGCCATACCCAAGTTGTTGACCTCGTTCCTTCCGAAGCGCGTGTTCATTGTCACCACCCTGGTCCCAACTGGCTGCGCTCAACTTGAATGCGCCAGAAGATGGTTGTGGATGTATTCCAACGTGATTTACCATTTGATGATGATAGTGAGAAGGATCATAGTTTCCGAGATGCGGAAGAGGATTAGGATGTTGGAGGTCGTTGTCGACGGAAGGCGAGGCAGGATTCAGGAGTTCTGTGATGGATGTTCGCTTATGACTGTGCGGGTCGTTCAACGCATTCATGGCCATAAGATGGAGAAGGACGAGTGGCCACTTCAACCCAAGAAGAAATAGCGAGAATGCAGGTGCAGACAAAGACGGCAACCGAATATTATGGGGTCAAGGAGCAGACGGTGTGTATGGCCTTTGGGCGCGCGGAGTTTGAAACATGCGGAATAGCTCATTCCGATATCAGCGCTAAAATTGAAGCGCCGAACTTCTTCGTCCAGTGTGTTTCTCCCTTGCCGACCCCGAGAGTCAGGCATGTAAGGAAACATCAATCCCATGTTCACCTAGTCATATTCCACAACAAGATGCCTATTGATACGATGCAATATATGTACCAATCGAGCAAGACCTATAACCCTATGCATGTCAAAGTAAAGTGAAGAAAGCGTGTATGACACAAATAACCTAAACCCTAATGAAGCATTGATAAAAAGAGCAGATAAGATGCTAGAAAAACCTGCGAATGAGCTCGGCGACCCTCAGATACCATGGATAGATCAGAGGAAGAAAAATATCGGTATATCTTCTGAAGGTCGCCCAATACCGTCATTGGGGCGGCTCTGGTTGGATATTGCCCTCCGTCGAAGATGTCTTAGATGACGACTTCTCGACAGGAGCGTCGGCTATTTCTTCGCCCTCCTCTTCGATGTGACGGGCAGTTGCTAAATCAACAGATAGAGCATCCCCTCGTGTGTGGTGTGTGGTATTCTCGCCAGAATCGTGAGGAGGAACGGTACTAGATCCGCTGGCCGCAGGTTGTATACCTATTAAGAGAGAAAGTCGACAGCTCAGCGCGTCGAAATGAAACCATTTATGAATGTAACGTACCCGGATATGAATCAACAGACGGTCTGGGCTTTGGTAATGGTGCTGGCATCACATTAAGTACTCGTTCTCGATTTCTCAGTTCAATGCAACTACCACTGACCTGCATCGCCCGGTGTGCATGGCGCAATGGGAGCTTCTAAAAGGGGTATCAGTAGGTGCGTCAAATGGAATGACCGTCTAATTTTCACCTTCAGAAGTCGTCAAGATTGGTGAGTCGACTGTCGACGACTCCGCAATGAGGGGAAGAGGCCGATTGCCTGACTTCCCCGGAACAAGTGCGGAAAGGCCAGGAGTTGACGTAGTGGCAGTTGCAGGGGCAGTTGGCTGGGAAGAAGAGAGCCTTGGGGAGGCAGATGGCGATGCACGACCCTCAGGGACGTGCAACCTACGAGCCACGTTCTGCGCCTGCACAGTCTGTCCCGTCGAAATCGTCTTCACAGCCTCTGGCCGAATGTCTGCCCACATTTGCAGAGCCTTAATAGATCCCCATTCAATTATCTTGCTATTTAGCCAGACCAACGAAACTGGCTTCGTCAAGAAGTCATTGCACCCTGCGGCTAATGCAGCGACACGATCGCTCTGCAAGGACGACGCGGTAAGAGCGACAATAATAACGGAGGATCTATACGGGCTGTTAGTTGAAATCCGGGATTCCGTCGATGGTGCATCAGAGGGAGTGTGCTGCCCATCCGATGGCGGGGTCGTTGGATACCCTTGAAAAGCGTTTGCTTTCTCAAGTCGTCGGATCTCCTTCGTTGCGGTTATTCCATCCATGACAGGCATTTGGATATCCATCTATAGGCAGCGTTCAAAGCCGTGAGGGAGTCGCTCCTGCCGAAAAGACTCACCAGAATCAAGTGAAATCTTCCACTCTTCCATTTGTGAACAGCCTCCTCTCCATTCTTTGCAACATCATATTTGATCCTCTTCTTTTTCATGAACGTTGACAAGATGGTTTGATTGATTGGATTGTCTACAAGCCCATTAGGAGAATTGTAGCAGCAAGTGAAGAAATAACATACCGTCAACAACGAGGACACTGATGGGTGGAACAATATTTTGTTCACCTGGCTTCCCCTTCGTAGCCCCCGGCTGCGATGAAGGTTTGCCCTCGATCGTTGGTCGTCTAGCCGATCCTTTTCGGATTGCAGGAGAAGCACCACTGGGAACCACGTTATGAGGTGTACTGGGGGGCGAGACGGTCTTGCGCAACGTTTCTGCCGTACTACCCTTTCTCGCCGTGATAACGCGAGGTCCCTGCTGTGGCCTAGACACCTCGGTCGTAGAAGGAGGCAACATCGGAGAAGGAGGCAACACCGGACTGGTTATGCCTTCTTCAGTTCGTGGTGCATCAGGATTGGAAGATGCGGGCTGTGGCATCGGTGACATCCCCTTCCTTGCAGCACTACTAGTCCCTTCCTGACCACCAGGAAGCCCAATATCTACCGCCGCTACAGTCTTCGGACTCCGGCGGGAAGGCCCTACGGTGCCAGGAGACGGTGTGAGGAATTGATATCGCGCCTTGTTGGCTTCCTCAGTATCAGCAGGCCGACGATACGATCGATCACCAAGTGAGAAAGACTGCGTTTTCTCTGCCCCCATACCACCGTTCCGAGACGGACGCGTCTTTGGACGAGGATGGAAGAAGATGCCAGCAGGTTGACCATCAGGACTTTGGATGACGAGCCCGGAAGATGGGGAGGTACCCAGTTTGACAGCCGCCTCGGAAAAGTAATCCAAACCTTCAGATAAGCCCAATGGAGAAGGCGGGGCAACACTTGAGCCGTCGACAGCAGGCTCTTTAGGAGAGCGTAGAGGACGGTCTAATGTATTGCTACGCGGACTGCCTGATGGTCGTATTACAGGCGATTTAGGGCTGGAAGTATGAGGGAAAAAGGACGCAGGCGATTGCAATCCTGGGCTCATCGGCGAAGTGGCAATGGGTGAGAAGAATGGGTCAACAATAGGTCTCGTCACAGCAGTGTGCAGAGCGGTTAAGACTCGGCGAGGACCAGCTGGCTTAGGAATGACGATAACTTCTGGCATCCGCGAGACCAAGCTGCCGTTCGGCGCAAGCATAGTCTGCAAGATGCCCTTTACAAGCTTGAAGTTAGATAAGCTCGTGAAATGGATGATCACGCTGGTATTCCTCGGTGGAGGCATAGGCGCATTGAGCCCCATGGCTCGGATGACCTGCGGTGACGACCGTGGACGGTGATGAGTGGATAGGGATGGTCGCTTGCGGGGACCAAGGTGAAGAGGATACTGTTGTTCTGACTGCATGCTCCGTAATCGCGCCCGCAGCATCGAGACATCGTCATCAATCAGTATGAAGGAGGGTGACTGGGGACCAGACGCAACGTCAGATAGAGGAATAGAAGTAGGAGCGGTAGTCTGTTCTGGAAGTGTCTCTAACACCGATCCGGTCCCAAACGACATCTCCGTAACAGCTGGCGTTATGTCTACCAGAGGCTGCGACGAGGGTGGTTTTTCNTTGTCTTCCAAGACTCCCTCGCCTTCGGATTCTGGTGAGACGTGGCTGACGTCTAAACCCCATGCTGTCAGATAACTCGTGAGATGCTGAGCGAATTGACCCTTCGAACTGGCATATAACACAGTCTTCTTCCCTTTGAGCGTGTCTACGAACTGTGCCAACTCTTCCAAGGTAGGCTCCCCTGTGATGTTCAACCCGGGTAACAATTGAAACACAGAGTCGTCTTGGGGCAGAATGACCGCCGGATTTACAACAGCTGGTGAACCGCGCTCCAATGTTAGGGAAAGCTTGCATGAGCGCCCTGTGGTGGACGTGAGGAGTAATTCCGGAACGAAAGATGCATCAATATGGCGCAGGAGGTGCAGAAGGATATTGGATCTTAGTGAAGGGTCGGATCGAACAGGTGGTGATTGATGACTGGAATTGAAGGAAGGTAGGGTCGGTGAACTCGGAGGTGTGAAGACATGCGCGATAGTGACAGTGCACATCAAGGGCACATTGGGGTCAAAAGACGATGGGGTCGAGCTCGTCGGATCTGTCGCACCAATAGGCACGTCAGCTTCTGATAGAGGTGCGACAATGAACAAGCCGATCTCAACAGAATCGCCACGATGCGCAGTTGCGATGATTTGTCGGACAATCTAAGCTAACAGTAAGATTCATCTAAAATACTTGAAAAAAATGGCTCACATGAGAAAGAGTGTAAGAGATCCCACTCTCATCTCCCTTTACTGCAATGTGCTTCATCCCGACGTCGCCGTGAAAGAGAACAAGATCGACACCAGCATCAGCGGCCAGCCCGCTGAGAGCATCTCCTACACTCTGTAAAGTCTCTGCGATGTCGAAATCATGAGTCGTGTTATCGCGAGATACGACAGGACGTGAGCTCGACGGTGTATCGGGTGAGGGAGTTCCTGCGTCCGTCGATTGAGATGGAGATGATGACATGGTGAAAGCCGCCATGTTGGCAGACATATAATTTAAATTCTTCATGGATGTAAACATCGCAGTTATTGATGGCGTAGGTATGGGAAGTGAACATGCGGAGAACTGCTCCTTGGCAGGATCGAAGACCTGAGGGGGCGACAGGTGGAGCAGAGTCTGGATGATCATTTGGACATGATCAGCGAGTTCGAGGGAAAGATCACGAAACTGCGCTAGCTCGGAAGACATTGGGACAACAGGTGTGGTGGTGCAAGCGCCCAACTGTGAAATGGCTCGTCGCGGGTTCTTCAAATAACTTATCTGAGAAGATAATGGGACGGAGAAAGCCCTAGAAAGTCGAGGGATAGAGGGAGGAGGTCCAACTTGGTCCATGGGATTTTGCTCTGTATAAAGACGGTTCGTGAAATCGGACTCATCTGACTCTTCATTTCGAATTCTTTTGCCGGCTCCATTCCCAGTGGCCTCCGCGCCGCCTCGTCCCTCGTCGATATTATAATCAGACCCAGACAGATTAGATTCTGGATCCGAGGAGCTGAGAGATGTAGGCCGCTCGCTCAGCATTGGTGGAGGAACGGTAGGAACAAGTCCCGACGGCCAAGCAAAGCTGAACTTGTCGGAAGGCGGCAACTCTACGACGACGGGATCCTGGCCTAAACTTTCACTGTCGACGCCATGGTTTGGAAGCACACTAGGGAGGCGAACAGCAGGAAGCTTGGCAGGAGCAGACATGAGCTACTACTGGAATGGCGTCAAACAGGTACCACGAACTGTCGAGTGAGACAAAGGGGCCTGCACGAGCCTGCAACAACCAACGAAACTGGAAGGGGTGGTAATGGGGGAGATGAAGAGGATACGTGCTGGAACCACCCACCGACAGGCAAATTGGTGGCAGGACGCTCGAGCTAAGTAAGTACTTACAGTATGTCCGCTAAGACACCCCTCCTGTCAAACACCACCAAATATCTCTCCTCGAGGCCACGATTTCACCTCCCATCAATTGCCTCTGCGCATCTGCCGTCGAGCCAGGTTGTGAAATACGTCTTGTCGGGCTTTCTCTTTCCTCGTATTTAACACTCAACCGTAGAGAAATATCCCACAAATAACACACAACCACCCACATCCTGGCTATGGGGGACTCGGGAGCAAGAGATCACTCCTACCGTCAAAGCTCGTGCAGGATACCCGACGGAAACCATACATGCACGGATTCTGCTCCGCTAAAATGCACAGGATCATCGCGTCAAATGCAGGAATCTGCATCCGACCTTTCCATTGCCTTCGGCTCGCGGAAGAGGAGGATTTACAATAGAGTCTAGACCGACTCATCCCTCCATCTTGCCGCCGCAGAGGGAGACGTCCTTACTGGATACGAGTTGATCAGAATGGGTGTGACAGTCGATATAGTCGACATACCCCTCTCTGTCTCGCTATCGCTCAAATGGCGATATGCAAGAACCCCCTTGCGACTCCAGTCAACCCGATTCCTGCTGAAAAGCTGGAGACAGAAAGTAACCAGTCTTTTCTGCGCCTCACAGGTTGCTCGTATTCTTATCGAACCACACGCTGAATTCTGATGTGAATCGACTTTACGACGACAAGTTCAACTCCATGCTGGAGCTTGCTTATTCAGCTGGCAACTGGGTGCGTATACGTTGCTTCTAGAGCATGGTGCACGGCCGTCTGAATTGTACGCCTCGCTCTTCAAGAAAGGTACGGATAAACGGCGTCTGGCCTCATTGATGCAATCCACTTTCCCTGTTGCTCATTCTCCCCGACCTTGTCCACGTTGGTCTGCAGGGACAATTGCTGATTGTCACATGGCTGTGCAAGAATACTCAGAGAAATTTCTCTGTGTCTGCGGCTCTGCCAAGTCGTACCGCTGGTGCTGCCGCGTGTGCTTGGCCTTTGGTTATGGAGAAATGGGACGGTGCAACCCAATGAATCGTACACTACTACACGCCTTCCACCACGACATCCAAGTCTTTACACGAGCTCATGATGTCCGATAGGGTGCAATTGCTGCAGCAGGGAGCTGAGCACGTTGCGGCAATGACAAGTTTACCGAAACCCACTCTGCCTTCGCCAGAGTACTTGAAGGACAGGTCCTTGCAGATGTTGATGTCACCTTCGTCGCGCGGACGGGTTGAACCCACGTTCATTTATGTCGCACAGAAATTTGATTCTTTCGTGATACCCCAGTGAGTCTACTCATTCGCTGCGGCTGAATTGTCACGTCGGCCTGCTGATTACTTATGGGATTTTATAGAGCTCATGGGAGGAAGATGGATAATTTTATAGCCCTCGGAATGCAAAATAATTGGAATGCTATCATCGAGGAGTACATCGTACAAGGCAAGGATACCCCCTCGAGGTCTGAGATCGAACGCGCCGCGAAAATCGGCCCTGCTTCGAGCTTGGGGGGCGTGAAGTGCAACAATGTTGAGCGGAGCGCGGATGCCAATTCCCGTTTCCACCAATGCAGCCAGTGTCACTTAGTGAGTTCATGGGTTTTCCAGCTGCCGTCGTGCACATTTACTCATGTATCACCTTCGTGTGTCAAAGTCCGTATACTGCAGTCAGGAGTGTCAGTGCTTAGCTTGGCCTACACAGAAGACAGTATGTAGTCTCCCCAAGGCAGAGTAGCCACTCGTCAACCTTCGTGCCTCAGGATCCTCCTGTCTGACACAGTCTGCGGCTCTGGCCGCCAAACCGAGCAGATCCTGCCGTCTCAGGCTGCGATTCTCAAAGAGGCCCAGTCGTCCCCTCTCAATACTCCTGCCACACTTGATTCTCTACTTCTCCAGTTTCCGAATATCTTTCACCCTGATCGATTGATGAGCGATCTTATGCAGTTACGAATATGTATATACACAGTTATGCGATGCAATGACAACAAGATATACGAGAGATGCAATTTGGACTAGCCAAGTCACCATCCTAGCAGTGCCAAGTGGGCCTGGAGATTGACTAAAGCGATCGTGTGGCATCCGGTGATGATGAGCAAGCATTATACAGAAAAAAAAAACCAAACTACCATGCGCTGCATCAATATTGCAGCTCGACATCGCCCTCAGCCACAAGATCCATGTCATGATAACTGACTTTCTTCCCCGCAGCTGCTCGCGGATCTTCCTTCGCATCCGGCGGGGGCGGGGGCGGTGGACCTCCAACATCGCCTCCTCTACCGCCTCGTCGCGAGATGCCTCTTCTACCGCGCGTTTCCTCAGCGGGCGCTGCCTCAAGAGTGACAGCAGGCTTAGGAGGCAAGCCAGCCGATGCAGGTACAGTAGTTGGCTCTGACGAAGGATCATACCCTGGAGCGTAGCCACTGATACGGTCACTCAATCGCTTAGCAGCTGTTCCCTCGTCTCGACGAGGTGGATAGATACCGGGAGTATAAGGGTACGCATACGGGTCCCAGTAAACTCCACCAGCATAAGGAGGGGGGGGGCGGGTAAACATGACGGTCGCCATAGCCTCCATAATACGGAGCACCTCGACCGAAATCGCCAGGAGGAGGGTAGGTCACAGGCCCTGGTAGCCCATAAGCCTGCGGAGGAGGGGCCTGATTATTTCCGGTCGCAGGAGGTGGGTGCGAAAAGGGCTGAATATGGTGCGGATCAAGGGCAAAGTTATTGAAGTACGGGATCTAAAAAAATAAAGGATGATTAAACTGACGAAAGGAAGAAATGATGATCTCTCTTACATCGTCCAAACCCTTGACAAGTTCAGCGTGCTTGTTTGCGATGTGCTTCTCAACGAAAGAAGTTGCCTTGAAGAGTTTTTGACATGTCTTACAACGGAATTTGCCCTCGTCCTCTTGTTTAATGAAAGGCTCGACGGCCTTGGCCAACTCCCTGGAGGAACATTTATCAGTCTGTGTGAGAAAGACTATGGAAGACATGCTTACTCGTCGTAACCCTTGCCACCATATATTCGTGGATCTACCCCGTCACGATTGGTCAAAAGCGCAATCTTTGAGTCCAGCCAGTCCAGCCAGCGCTCATCTTGCAAGTAGACGTTAGACAACAAGACCCAGTGCACAAACAAGTACGTACCGTTCCGCTTCCAGTCTCTGCCTTCCCCAGACTTGTCTTTGGTAGGACTCCCTTTCTCCTTCTCCTTGTCTATGTCTTGCTCCTCAGCTGTAACTGCACTCTCTTTCTCGGCCTTCTCGACTTCTGCTGCCTTGACCTCATCCATCATCGCCTTCGACAATGGTTTCCTTACATGCTTGATGCATTTGCGCTGCAGTTCCTCAAGATGATCGGTAATGACTGCGCAGTAATAGCATGTGTGAAACACTGCACGAAGATAAACCAAATACAGGTCAAGCGACAGTTCCGTCTGGAAGAGAAGAGACATCGTCAGTGCAGTCGCGATTAGGCATGGCAAGCGAGCACTTGAAGTATAAAAATACAAACCTTTCTCCTATGCATCTCCCTCTCATCGTCGACGTCGAACAAGCCACTCTCCTTCAAATCCACCAAAAGCTGATCAATTCTGCGCTCAATAGCATCCGTACCCTTCTCTCTTGGCTCAGGATCGTCGGCTTCATCGTCGACCACTTCATTTTCATCCATTGTAAGGTCTTGTTCCACATTCCCGTTGGCCTCGCCTTCGCCGGTAACACCATTCTCGACCTTCAGCCGGAATTTGGTCTTACGAAGAGTGAAATACTCGGTTTCTAAGAGGGAGGCAAGTGCCTTCGCGCTTTCGAGATCCTTCTCAAGCCTGTCGGGCTTGCTAGCAACTTCGGGAGTGTATCGGACTCGATTTTTGAAGGGAGCTACGTTGTGGATCACATGAAGCTTGAAACCTTCGATCTATGAGAGGCATAAATAAGTAAGTAGATCATTAGTGAAACCGTAAGTCAGGCACCTTCTTCTCGTTCAAGTCTGACATAACAACAGACATATCGACATCCTCGCGAAACTTCAACCACCCAGCACGGTAATAATTCCTCTTCTGAAGAGGATCACCCAGAGCTAGGTAGACGTAGCCAGGAATCTTATGAAGGGCCTACAATATAAAACTTGTTATCCGAACTGCTGCTGATGTACTAGATGTTGTCACCCACTGTCTCAAGCTTGACACGGCCGATGTCTGGCGGTATGGTTCGAATCATGACCTGGTTGCCCTCAGGGGAGACCGAAATTTCCTCTCCACGGTTCGAGCGCCTTCCGTCCAACGTACCCTTACCATTCATTTCCGCTTTTCCACCTTCGTTGTCGCCCCCCTCGTCTTCGACATCAATTACCACATCATCCTCAACTTTGACATCATCGCCTGATGGAGGAAGCTCTTTCGAATCCGCATCTATGCCTTCCTTTTCTTCCTTCGTAATTGCACCGTCCTCCATTTTCACATCTTCCTTTAGAGGAGACGTGGGTTCGGGCATAGGCTCACTGAGATCAGGATCGAACCTGCCTGCCTCCAGATCATCCAAGAAAGTATTCATCCTGCCCTTCCAACCGTCTTTCCTTACTCGCTTGCGCAAGTTTACAAATTCTGGAGAGGGGTCGTACTTCTCTGCAAACCAGGGAGACTTCCGGTGGTGGTCAAACATGGTCTGAAGCTGCCGATATAGAAATGAGCGAGCCACGCTAGGCAATGAGAGGAGCATTCAAAGTGAAACCTGCTGACATACCTGAGAGGCGGCAAATTCCTTTTTGTACTTCTCCCAACGGGCCCTTATGCCATTACGAGGTCTTGACCCATCACCAGCTTCCTGTTCGGCAGCTTTATCGGCATTATCCTCATCAATAGCCTGTTGGGGATAGTAATAGCGAAACCACTCTGCATATGCCTTCAGAGTCGCAGGATACTCGAACGTATGGGGGTCCGGGGGTGGCCGCCGCCCGGGCTGAGGATACACGCCCGAGCGACGAGGCGAGTATCCACCGTAGGGACGGGAATGGGCGTCTATATTACGAACATGGGAACATGGACTGGATAGAAAAATAATTGACAAACCATAATCATCTGCGTATCTTGGGCGCGGTTCATACCTGTCTCTGTCATAAGGAGAGGCAGACCGGCGTCGTTTCCTACTCACTACGTGAAATAAAGTCAGGACATCATTCAACGTGCCAGCTAAATACACGAACCTTCTTCAGGGGGAGGGCTCCGACTTCTTCCCCTGCGACCATAGTCATAGGCCGCCCTCTCGCGCTCATATGCCCATCTTTCCCTGTCATACGCATCCCATTCTGCACGGTACGGGTCTGCTGGGTATTCCGGATAGTTCCTTGATGGGTGAGAGCCACGGTAAGGAGAACGAGACCGCGAACGGCGTGGTGCAGGATAAGCAGAAGAAGACCAAGACATTATTAAGAGACTGAAGAAAGAGAAGCAAGGAATAACACAACGCGGCTTATCAGAGCCATGGACAGAGAGAGAGCGAGCATGATGAAGAACAGACCTCTTAGCGATCACGATACACTAGAAAGCGTGCGGTGCGATGAAATATACTTTCAACGCCGACGCTGTCTGTACCGCTCGATGTGTTCGCGATGGAGAACAACGCACTCTTCTCAACACGTAGCTATCCCATTTTCGTGCTCCGCTTCAAATAGAAACAAAAGGCCCGTGCACGTTGTGATCGGACCATTCCGCCGCAACAATTACTAAAGACGGATGCGCATCACAGCGGCGAGGGATGATATATACGTTGACCAAGCTCTAAATTCCAAGTTCCCAATAGCGAGTATGTCATGCAAAGATGCTTTCCAAGACTCCTCGCAGCTGTGCCTCAGTCCGTGCAGGTTCCTCCTTCCTTTTCTTATGAGCCCGCTTTTCGTTGGCGTCATCATTCGCCGGCCGTTTCCTTTCCTCCAATCCAGGCGTTTTCACCTCCTTTCCAGCCTGCCGTGCTCTCTGCGCACGTTTATCCAACACCCGGGCAAGCTCTACATTCTTCAGGTACTCCCGCTGCTCCGATTTCGACTGCGAGAGCTCAACGCGCAAACGGGCAGTGTGTGTCGCTGCTTCGTGAGCTGATTACTTTTAAATCAGACAAATTCAAGTCTGGATAAAACTATGACACGTACCAACTTGCTCAGTGAGCATGCTCCACTTGAACCTCGGCAGATATTTCATCGTCCATACATCGTCTCTCCATCGCGTCCCCTTTTTCCCTCCAATCGGTTGAGCATTCAGCATCCCAGCGATTGACCTCGCCACCTTCTTGTCCTTGAATTCCACCCATCCTTCCGTGTAGTGTACTTTTTTCGTAGACGTGTATTTGCGTCTCAAATATGCACGCTTTGCATCTGTTCCATTCAATGATCAATTGGCGTCATGAGAATATATTCATTCTGTGATACACACCTTCCTGTTGCAAATACACCCTACCAACCTCGCCATATTGGCTCATAAGATGTCTGACTTTCGTCGGTTGCATCCCTGGGGGTATTCTGGAGATATAGATGACACCAGCCCTATCCTGAGCGGCCTTGAATGCTGCAAGAGCCTCTGGTGTCAAGGGCTTCACAACTTTCGGTCCTGCGAAGCCTGATGGATCCATCCCCTCACCCAATCCTGACTGCTTACCCCTTTCTTCCTCGCTGTCATCGGCGTTGGCGGCGCTATTTTCGCTTTTAGATGTTGTGGAAGCACCGTGGTCCTTTGCCTGTGAGGAGCCGAGCTTTGACGGACCGGCTTGGGGATCACCGGTGAATCGTTCATCGATAAGTGAATTGGCCATGACTGTGGCCTGCAGTATGTGTCAGAAAAAATAGCAGGTTGCGGCCTCGTTGAGGTGCAGGGGATGCACCTGTATATTATGCACGATGCTTCAGCTTCAGCTTCTAATTTGCGAGCTTGACCGGCTTATGTAACACCACCTAACACCACACAGCAAAAGTAGGTCTGAGAGTGAGGGGAGAATGTTTGTGAAAGCTACAACAGCAATACAGCAAGGCGACATGATCGCAAGGTAATCTATAATAAAACATGCAGTGCAAGGTCAGTCGCGCTGATTTAAAAATGCGTCCAACTCGTCGTCCAACTCCTGCTGAGTCTTTGTCTTCCGCGGGACGCGCTCGCGCTCTTCCCCTCTACCGCGTCGTCTACGGCCAGACCTGTCCCTCCCAGACCTATCTCGGCTTGTTTTCCTTTCCCGTTGGCTTCTTCCTACTCGCACTGACAAGCCATTCTCCTCTTCACCCCGCTGACGTGCCCTCCTCGGTAAATCTGCCGTTATGCGTGAGGCCAACGTATGACCAGGGTGTGCTCGTATCTCTGATGTACGCTCCAACAGCGTCCTGCCATCTGCCCCGATATAATCCGAGCGCATTTTTGAAGGCGGCGAGGGCGGCACCAATTCCTCCCCTGAGTCCTCGCGGAGGAATGCGTCGAGATCATCGTCCAACTGAGCTCTGACGAACGCATCGTCCAACCTTCTCCGTTTTGACGGCTCCAGAGTCTCGCGAGTAGGCTCTGCGTCTTCTATCCAGCTGAGTGGATTCGACGGCTTCGATACCTCCTTTCCCGCATCAATCCCATGCTTCTTATAGAATTGACTCTCCAACCTCGCGCCTTTCTTCTTCGCATCGTCATGCCTGGCCCATCTCATCCTGATGATCCCCTTCAATCCTTCACCCTTCCCCAAACTGGCACTGATGCGCTCTTCTGGCGGCCAGAAGGTCATAGGAATCGATTTTGCTGTCAGGAAGCCCTCAATATCGGGCACCTCGTCGGGTGTTTTGCGCAGGAGGCCCAACGCGGCCTGGGCCCCAGACTTGGTTTCAAAAACAAGGACGCATGTGTTGTCGTCAACCCATTCCAACCCCATGGGTGTCGCTTCAAAATGTGCTGCATATGCAAAAATTCGTGATGTTGGGAGATGAGAGATCGGCGAGCCACGCAATAGTATGGCATTCCCTCTATGAGACATGTCTTCGCACAAGTCAGTACCCTAGCATGCCACGACATAAACGAAAGCCGCACCTTCGTCCATGTCTGAATCTTCAGGTTCGATGTCTACCTGTACTTCCTCCTCGCCGCGTTTTCTCTGCCGACAGGCGAGATTGCAAAGAAAGAACGACGCAATTCGAGGAAGGATTCAACTCTCTTGTTAGAGCCTGTCATAGCGCATGCCTTGTGACATATGGCCAGCGCACCTTGCCGACTCGAGATACAGAAGATTCCGACAGCAGATAAACTTTGCTGCGACCTATACGATCGGCGAGAGTAGGAGGCTCAGGCTGAGCTTGTAATTGGTCTTCATAGGGTACGTTATCATCATAAGGGAGTGTGTCAAGTTCAATGGGGGTGACGTCCTCTGGAATGTTATCCATCGGCGAGCGAGGAAGGGCAGAAACTTGAAAGGGCGAGGATGGGTGAAAGCAGTAAGTAAAGGAGCCGAAACGGATAGTGAAGCTTTGAAGGCCGAATCTCGTCCCAAAAAGGGAATTCGCAAACTTCTCCCTCATACCCAACACCGTTCCCCATTTCCTATAAGATATAACCGCCATCATGGCATCGGAGGGCGAAGAAACTGTTGTAGTGAACAAGAACAAACGGTTTCGTAGGGAAAAACGTACGCTTTGTGCTGTCTCAGGACGAGCGCATGCGCTGAAACTCCTCAACAGCTTGGGACACGGACGACATCAACCAGTGAGCAGATCTAATCGTGCGTTCTTCTGCTGTCCAATGAGCTCACTCGTATCTTAACAGCGTAAGCATATTCTACAGCATCTAACGACGCTTGTCCTGAATCGCCGTGGTGCAGTGGAAAATCGAGCATTTCACTGCTGCCGATAACAAAGCGGGTGCATTTACCGAAGAATCTTCCTTTGCAACACTATTCCCGAAATATCGTGAAAAGTATCTCCGTGAAGCGTGGAGTGCGGTTACAAATGCATTGGAGCCTCATGTACGCTACCTCTCGTCATTGCAGCGATGCATTCTGAAGAGGGCTTTTCAGGGCGTCGCCTGCCAACTCGACCTGATTCACGGTTCTATGTCTGTTCGGACGACCCGCAAAACCTTTGACCCGTACATCGTCCTGAAAGCACGAGACATGATTAAACTGTTAGCTCGCGGAGTGGCTGTAGGTCAAGCGGTCAAGATCATGGAGGATAATACGGCATGCGATATCATCAAGATCGGGAATCTTGTCCGGAACAAGGAGCGGTTTGTAAAGCGTCGACAGCGGATTATTGGGCCAGATGGGAGTACATTGAAGGCGAGTAATGTGATGTATGCTCTGAATGGTGCCTAACCATGGCGAACAAATCCATAGGCCATAGAGCTGCTCACACAGTGCTATGTCTTAGTACAAGGAAACACCGTCAGCGTCATGGGGCCATACAAGTCTCTGAAGGAGGTCCGGAGGATTGTGCTAGACTGCATGAAAAATATTCATCCGATTTACCGGATCAAGGTATGCTCTTACTCTTCCCCTACTCGTCTCATTGATTCATGTCCTCTCAGGAACTCATGATCAAGCGCGAACTTTCCAAAGATCCCAAACTTGCAGAAGAATCATGGGACCGTTTTCTCCCACAATTCCGACGGAAACATCTCAAAACATCTGAGAAGACGGCGCGGAAGAACGAGAAGAATGAGGTGAAGTTTGAGGCGCGTAAGGCAGCAGGAGCGGAACCAGAGCAGTCTGCCCAAAAGCCGGCGAAGAAAGTGTACACGCCATTCCCCCCTGCTCAACAGCCTCGGAAGGTAAGATTTTTTTATTACGCGGCTTGGACCGTTCGATACATGCTGATGGATTTATCTGCAGGTCGATCTACAATTGGAGTCTGGAGAGTACTTCCTCAAGCCTCACGAAAAGGAGCGGAGAGAAGAACACGAAAAAAAGCAGAAGGTATGGGTCGTCCACGCCAATCCGCGTTATGATTCTTGTCTGATCACTGCCTTCAGCAATTGGAGGCTACTGCCAAGCGTCGTGCGGAACGCGCAGAAGCGTTCGTGGCCCCTGTTGAAGAAGCAGCGCCTACTGTCGAAGAGAAGCGGAAGCGGAAACGTCGAGAGGCGGAGGTTGACACTGATGCAGAAGCAGTGTCCCATAAAAACAAGGTAGGGAAGAAACAGAAAAAGAAGGTCACCATCGCAGAAGGTTCATGACGTCTTCAACATTTTTGTTTCTGCCTGCCTCTGTTTTGAGCCTCTTTCCCGATTCCTTACCCGAAATTTCATCTCTTCGCTACATAATGCGCTAGTTGATGTATCTATCGAACAATGATTTTTGGGTGAGGTCATGTCGAGAAACATAAGAGCGATGTGCGCGGAGTCGGACAAAAGCAAATCCGGTGTTTCAAGAAGACCCCGGACCCCGGGCCCATGTCTCGAGTACCGCCAGGACCCCTCATCCGACCTTCCTCTCTGCCACCACCGATACCACTCACCCGTCTGCGATGGCTACAAACAATTCCGCATGGTTGCCTACGTCAGGGCGATATCAAGTCACCATAGGTTCTTCTCTGAAGAAGGCTCTGAAGGCGAGCAAGGGAGCGCCCAGCGCGCCCAAACGATCCAACCTCCCCGACAAGGATTTCTATTCATTTAGATGTGCGTCTTGTGGCCCTTTTTTGTCTCACTCGATCTCCGTGCTTATGCTTGGCATGTGTATGACGCGTAGATAATTTCAAACCAGAGTCTATCGACCCCAAGAAGTCTGGGACTATCGAGGTCAACCAGGGCCAGGATGCGACTAGCGTAACAGTGCATCGCCCGACTTCGAAGGTTTGTTGATGGTGATGGTTTGTGTTTTGGATCACTCAATCTGTATCTTCGTGCAGCCTAACGAGATGCAAGAGTTTCTGGGCGAGGAAAAACCCGCCAAAGACTGGGAATGCATCCTCATCTACGATGAAGAGCTGGGGGTCAGTGGCATTCCACTTTATGACGCGTTTCGCGCTCGACTGGTTCCCTCATAACCCGCGTTTTGCAGACGTATACACTAGAAAAACTGGATTCTCTGATCAGTCTCAACTATCATCGTCCCCGTGACGGTAACGTCGTCTGCCTCAGCCTCTCGTGAGTCCACCATGCCATATCGAAGAGTCGTTCGTGCCGTTGATCCAACTTGTTCTTTAATCAGCATTACCACCTATCCCCGTATCATCGCACCCTCCGCCACCGTCTGTAGGAAAGACTACGTCCGATTTAGTGAAAATGCTTGAAGGGGAGCTGGAAGAGGTAGAAGAAGGGGAACTTGAAGATGACCCAGCTCCGGTCCCAACCATTCAACAGCTCCGAGCAAAAGAAGAGGAGGAAGAAGAAGAGGAAGAAGAAATCCCAATTGCTGCTCAACAGCTAAAACCGCCCGCAACAGCCCGTCCCCCGCTACCCAGAGCAAAGACCGCCCTACCGCCCGCGCCCAATTCGACGGCAAATTCTCTTCTCACCTCCCCACTTCCCGCTGCCCCAAAATCACATACACCCGCAAAATCAAAGTCCAACTCCAACAAACGGGCATACGCGCACGCCGACGTGGAAGATTTCGAAATCAAACGCCCTTCCCTGGCAAAGCGCGCACGCACGACGCCTCCACCGCCAGTGTCACAGACATTCAGTCTCGCTCTGCCTTCCCCATCTGGCCCAGATCCACTCGCACACCAAAAAGTCTTTGTGGCGCCGGCCCCACCTGCCCTCCCACCACAGCCCGCGTCACCGTCACAACTCGACTCGGACGACGAAGGCGGGTGGGACGAGATCGCTACGCCCGCGCCCGCGACGTACGTGCCGCCACCGTCAAGCATGCAAGTGGACGAGGAGGAGGTCCAAGAGTTCGATGCGGACGCGTTTGCGGCGGAAGTCGACGACGTTCTCACTTGGGATCAAGTTGAGGACGAGGAAGACGACGAAAATGGAGACGGGTTGTTCCCTCCGGACGTCGATGAGGCGCCTGTCGCCAGTCGGCCGATATCCTTGAACGCCTATGCAGGCGGACTCGCCGAGGACGATGACGACGACTCATTTTCTAGCTCTGATTCGAGCGATGAGGACGATTAGACCCGTTCAGGAAGCTTTGTATCATTTCTCGGTCGGACATGTACATGTATGATACCCCGTGCTTGGACCCTAATTCTTGTACTTATTCTGGATGATTTCGAATCTCACATTAGCGGCCTACATCGCGCGGCGTTGTTTCGCACCGAATGTGCATCGTGCGCTACTTGAACCCTACGATAGTATATAGAACAGATCCAGCAGGTACAGTATTGCAGGGCAACGAGCGATCCCGAGCGATCGCAGGAAAAAAGTTAACAACAATTATGAAAACAGTACACAAAACTCGAACGAGATTCGAAGAAACCCCGATGATCGCGTCCGTCGCTGCTCCCACAGCCCAGCGCCGCGCAAGTCCATGAACACTCCCATCCACCCAGTAAGTAAGCGCGACTAGAGTCCGCATTTAAAACGCTCAANAAAAAAAAAAAGTCCGTACGCCGTCTTTACTCCCTCATCGCAATCATTTACTGTGCAGCAGGGACCTCGCTCCATCCGAGGACGGTGGTCGCGCCATCGGGGCTGGGCCCGACGTACATGTTAGGACCACCGGGTGCGGCCACAATTTGTGCGTTGTTTGAAGAGGAAGACCCAGATGCCGTGGCTGCCGCCGCGGACGCGGACTCTGTGCCAGATGCGGACAATGTCGAATTTGAGCTAGAGGCAGACGTGGCCACGGAGGCAGCAGAGGTAGAGGCGGCGCTGTTAATGATCGCGCTGGCCTGCGCGGGGCTGATCGTCGCGGTCGACTCGATGGAGTTGCTGCCGCCGTTGCTGGAGGCTCTCACGAGGCTACCGAGCATCTCGGGCTTGTTGTCGATGAACGCCATGGTAGGGCCAGCGACGATCTTGTCCGTGGCCTGGTCGCGCGCGTTGTTGTTCAACGGCTGGTTGTCCGAGGTGATGAAGATGGCGACAGGCCCGGTGAGGTTCGCGGGGACGTTGCATTGGCTGAGCGGGAGGGAGAGCGAGAAGGGGAAGCCACCGGCAATCATTTGACAGAACATGCCCTGGGAGATTGAGAAGTGTCACGTTAGAGGAGCTACCGCATAACGACGGAGAAAGGCGGTGCTTACGTCGGTGCTGCTGCCGTTCATTGCTGGAGAAGAGAAAGTCAAGAGCGTACCCGCTCCGACAGAGCCGGTGTTGGTGATCGAAAGGGAGGGGTTAGCTAGGACAAGGAATTCAGATGCACGAACCTCGGCAATACAGAGCGGAACGGTAACGTACCCGTGATACCAAGATCACACCCTGAAATGAATCCACCCGCAATGGCAAGCACTTCGGAAGGCGACAGGAAAATATCAAATGCTTGAGGAATGGCACTACCGGTCCCTGAGAGGACGTTGAGCATAGTCTGGTGACGAGCCTCGACGGTCATGATGGAAGCGGCGGCAGTCAAGATGGTGGGGTCGGTAACGAGGTGAGCAGCACCGAGGTACGCGGAGACACCGACATTCTCGACGAGACGGGCGGTGGCGGCCATCGTAGTGACGTCGGTCAAAACAGAAGAGAAGTCGAACGAGCACGAAGTCAGTGGCTGGGAACCGAGGGAAATGATGGTTTCCTGATGGAAGGGAAAACACTCTGTACGGGCTCTGATGGATGTGTGTTAGCGGGCGCACCTGAATGATGGTCACATGGGTGGATTCATCGGACAGTATGGCAGTGAACTGTTCAATGGCGATCTCTGAAGACGTGAAACCCGCAGACGTGAAGTCGGATGCCTGGAATGTCGAAAGGGCCTGCGTGTAGAACTGGGTCTCAAGCTGCTCGAGGACATTAGCAAACTCTGTTCATCAGCAATAATTGCGCGCGACTCGTCAGCCAATGAAACAGGGCCATCACAGGCGGAGGGGAAACACAATAAACGCACGGAGGACAACGAGATCAGCAGAATCCGTCCCGCTCGTACGCTTGACCGGCGCTGCCGAGACGAGGAGAGGGGAGGCGAGGACGAGGAGGGTCGCGGAGATGGAGAAATGCATCTTGAATTTGGACGGAAAAGAAATGCTGTCGCCGGAAACAAGTCGACCAACCTGCTGGAAGAAAGAAAGGAATGGAGGGGATGTTCCAGGGGCGCAACCGGGCAGCCCAAAAACTAGGAGAAAGAGGAATAAAAAAACCAAGGGAGGGGAAGAGGAAAGAAAGGGATACTCACGAAAAAGGGACAAGAAAAGGCGAAGGGAGGAGGCGAGGGTATCGATGCAAGGACGGGGCGGGGATGCTTTATAGGTGGACAGGATATGGACCAATCGGGGACGGAGCAGGGATCGCGGGACCGCAGATTGCCTTATTGGACTCGGTCTCATCGGGAGAGGTCTCCATGGTTTCCGCCACTGGTCCTCCCATACAATCCTATATTCTTCCCGCTTTTCTTCTCTCTACTCATTCCCTTCCCTCGGTCTGCTCGCCTTTTCGTCGCCCTCTTCATGTCCTCTTGGTAACTTACGTCCCCGTTCCGCTCTATCGCGCTATCATTATCATCTTATTTTGTCTTTTCATCCTCTCATACCATACCAGCCATCGCAACACTCCTTTTTTCTCTGACGATTGATGCGTTGATCAAACACTTTCCCCAAGCATGCCCAAGCGTACCTTTTACGCACCAGGGGGCCATCAAAGATACCATCCGAGTTCTCCATTATCATCATCTTTGACAGATTCGAACATATCCTTCCTGTGAACGGAGGCACATCCATATGTACTCCTTGAATAATCGGCCTCTCTTCTAATCCATTGTTGTCTTCCCGCCCTACTGAAAATCAGAGCTCCCCCCGCGCTACCCATCTCGAGACCATCGCAAATGCATCCGCCGGCTTGTCGTGTGGGACGTGGATATCACCAAACAAAAAAGAAAAAGGTCAATCCACAGAATCGGTACGCACAAAGTCATCCGGTAAGAAGAAAAAAAGGAAAGTACTCATCATATGTCCCGCGCCCCTCACCGTCGCGAAGGTGAGATTTCCCCATGATTTTGTCTCGCCGGCCTTGGCACCTTCGACCGTCCAGTCGTGCCAGCTCGCGTTGTGGTACCCGTCATGCCCGGACCACTCGAGCTTGTCCACCCACAGCTTGTTAGCGACCCAATTGCACTGCCAGTCGTACGTCCCCGCATAGATGAGCACCCGGATTCCCCGCTCGAGCAGGCCCGCGACGTAGTACTGCGTCGGCGCCGCGTACTTGTCCATGTGCGAGTCGAAGTCCGTTCCGACAGCGTGCGAGCAGGGATGGAATTCATTAGGCGACTCGACACCCAAACTCTCCCGCAGAGCGGGTTGGTTCAGGAAGTCCGAGATGGCGGTGTTCTCAAGGTAGCAGAGGTCGTCTCCCAAGCACATCTAGCGATCGTCAGCGGATCAGTCCTTATTGAGGAGGCGAGTAGCCAATAGAAGTAACCTTCGATATGTCGTAGACGTTCCTCCCTGGGGACGTTCATCAGTCTAAAAATAGCGCAGAAGTTGGAGAAAGGTACTGACCAGACGCCCAATAACCCGAGCTCAACTCGTTATTACAGAAATCCACTGCGGCACGGCAACTCATCTCATCAAACGCTTCCACACAATACTTGTTCATGGCCTGTTCGCATCTTGGAAGCTAGATTCGGAACATGCACATGAATAGAAATACGTCAACCATCATCGACATGAGCCGCAGGGCGAAAGGGAGAAGAACACGCACAGCTTTCTTCATCCTCACGCAGGTCGAGATGAACTGGAAAGGAACATCCAGCGCGGCCGTCCCGCACTCAATTTCATAGCGCCCAGCATATAAACTGAAACAAGTCGGATAGCACGGGGATAGCGGTCAACAATCCAAGATGGCACCGTCAGAAAAGAAGCAAAGCAAGCCATGGCTTACGTCGAGATGTCGGTGATACCGTTTCCAATTACCACGCTCTGCAGGTTGATAAGAGGCCGTCCTTCCTCCTCAGCGTACTGGTTCTGGTCCCATACCTCACTCGCGAAGACGGGGAGGTAACGTCCCTATCACAAAGGGCAAGTCAGCGCTCTTTCTCATGCGAGTACGAGCTGCATGCGTACGCCGTACGACTCGCCCGCGAGATGCAAAGGCCTACCCTTGAACTGGTCGAAAGTCTCGAAGAAGATAGAGATGAAAGCGGCGATGTTTTGCGCCGCTTCCTCGGTCGTCTCGACCGTCTCGCCGTGCTCAGCGTACGAAAACCCGACGCCAACTCTGAGGATCACAGTCGCGTCACACCAGGTATCAATGCGTATTCTACATGGAAACAAGGGGAAAAGAGACTTGCGGTTGGTCGAGGAAGAAGATGTTCGCTTCGTTGTTCCAAGAGTACGGATTCCATGTGGTCCCGTTTGGCGAGACGTTGTTCATATCGATGCTGCAAGGTCCTTTTTCATGGCTTGAGATTGCGCAAGGTGGGAAAGATCAAGATTGCATTTTTAGACTGACCAAGTTCCATGAGAAGGCCCATGGACGAAGAGCAGCCGGGTCCTGATACGATACTCGGCGTCAATACACGCAAAGAAAATCAAGGCATCCACAAAAGGACCTCTGACCTCCATTGATCCACATCATGACATCGTCTGGTATATCCGATGTTGTCTCGCAAACCTCTCGAGAAACGAACACACGGTTCCTCCAAGCACTTACCAGCATCAGGATTCCTGCGGCTCTCGAAGAAATAAAAGAACAAATGCTTCGCGCCTTGATCGACATCCAGATACCCCGTATACACGCTATGCCGCACAAACATGAGATCAATAAGCAGTGCTCCGCCGCGCGTCGCACAACACCACTATCAAACGCGCTCACTTGACAGTGGGATCACAAAACTCAGCCTTTTTGATGCGCACGCGATGGGCGGGGAATCGTGGATGGTCCAACACAGTAAACTTCTGCCCGGACGCGATCGACGATAGGTGCATCGTCGTGACCTTGTATTCGTTACTACACCTGCCCGTAATGGGATCGGGGACCACGGCTTCAGATTCAGGCGCGTACGCGACTGAGATGGACTGACTCGGTTCCTGGAGAGCGAGCAGCTGGCCCAGCACAGGAATTGAAAGAAGGACGAGTGGTAGCGCGAGTTTGAACATGGCTGTTCTATGAAAAGGCTGAATTGAAAAGCGGTGGGAGATGAGTGAACATGTGCACTATGATGATCCCAGGCTTCGACTAGCTGTAAATAACTTACTATAATGTGGGCGCTCGTCGCCTCGGCTGCACCGTCGCCGATGACTCTGATCCTCTCTGATCGCGATCGAGAAGGTAGTCAGCAAGATGACATCAGATAAGAAGTTAGGTTTTTCAACCACTGCACATCGTTCGAGCGAATTGACCTCGATTCGAAGCTCTGACTGTCGGTGGCCGAAACAAACTGATATAATTACTTGGTCTGCCATTCAAGATACTGGTTTCGGCATGACTACAAGTACACTGGGATGCAAGTAGTGTAAGTCAAAATTAAATGTGGTCCATCACATATGCTCATCTTCACGATTCGCCGTCCGCCAAACACTCCAGCACGTCCGGCTTGCTGATAACCTCCTTCCACACCTCCTCCCACCATCCCAATTCCTCTCTAAACAAGCCACCCTCATCATTCTTTCTGCCCTCTAAAACCTCCTTCATCCGCTCTAGGGTCCCTACCTCCTTGCCCAAAAAGTCGAACGGTTTCACGCTCGTGTAATGCATGATCCTAATATCCTCCACCATCGCCCTCCACAGCGTCGGATTGCGCTGTTTGATGGCCAGATTCGCGTTGTACACGTACGGCAGGCGCAGCGCCTCGCCACCGTAATACAAGTTCAAAAACGCCTGTTCGGCTTCGAGCGGGGGGAACCGCGCGCGCTCGAGGCTGCCTATCATGTTTGTGAGCGTCTCGTTGTTCGGGCGGAGAACGAGCACGCCCGCATTGAAACCGAGCTTGAACCCGCCGTGTTTGTCATCCTTCCAAACGTCCGGCACCGCGGCGAACTCGAACGGCAGCGCGAATAGCTCCTCGAACGGCTTCCGTATGAGCGTGTCCGCATCGAGATACACAGCGGACCGGATCCCGAGTCGGTCGAGGCCCCAGAGGTTTAGTTTGGAGTACTGGTCCTCGAAACGATCACCTAACCCTGCACCGTTGTGCGGTGGGGAGATGCGAGTGATGGGGTGCAACTCCCAACCGGCGGCGCGAACGATGCAGAGGGCGTGAGGGGAGACTTGGGCGGGGAGGTACATGAGGATTTTACGGGCGGTTGTGTTGGAAGTAGTAAGAGAGTGACCGAGCGTAGCGACGGGCATGGCAAAGGAATCGGTGTAGAGGGAGGAAACAACTGCGCGCGAGGACAGGTCAGGGGGACTGGAGGGTATTAATTCTTGTCGACCGGTCACGAACATTGGTTTCCTAGTGTTCATGACTTAGCTGGATAAAACAGATGGGGATCAAAAACACTGACAGTATCTGATAGTCATCCAGAGCGTTCGCGGCGGGTTTTGACCGGAAGAATAGTTTGGCGGACAACGCGATGTTGAGAACACCTAACACGGCGCACAGAATCCAAAGCCATCGTGGCCGTCCTTTCGAGTAGGCGGGGGGAGTCCCGGAGAAGAGAGGAATATAGTCTGCCCGTGAGTCCGTCATGCGCGCGTATGTTTCGCCGTCCTAAAAATTGAAGGGAGAGGTTCTCCGCAAGTTGTGAACGAATAGGGGGAAAACGAGTTGAAAAGGGGGTAGGGGGAGTAATTTGTGGCAAGTCCATGGAGCTTGCCTTATATGACGTCTTTAAGGTAAGCCGAGCTCCGCAGCATCATTGGTCGATTTGTCGCGACGAATGCACCAGGTTCGGGGCGGAAGAGAGGCTGTTTGTAGACGATTTTGCGTAACTGCGCGCCGGGGCACGGAGACGCGTGTGTGCGCGCGCGCCTGCAATGCGGTGCACCATTCTCCATCTGTGTTCGTTTCCCCCGACCTGACGATTACGATCAGACTCGAGGACAGTCTCGCGATGAGGATACTCTACCAGGCCTATTTGCGAACCGAACGAACGCGCATCTGTTGTGTCTTCCATGTCGACTTTTCAGTGCAATCCGATTTGTCAGCTGTCAGGTCAGCATTTCAAGATCATCACGGACTTGTACCCCAGAAAGATCTAATCTGCATTATAATGTCACGCTTCTGTTACTCTCGGAGTTAGCCGAGGCTAAGCGACATTGTAAAGCATTGTAAGCCATCACAATGGGCATCATAAAGCATTACCATGTATTTTTATGCCGTACTCTTTCTCAATAATGCATTATGATGACCGTTGTGATGGCTTACAATGTCGCTTAGCCTCGGCTAGCTCACTCAGAGAGTGACAAAAGCGTGACATTATAATGTCAATTAAATTTTTCCGACAATGGCCGGCTTCAGTTTCCATAGAAGGCACCGCATCTCGGTGCTCGCCGTTAGTTCCCACGCGTGAGTACCTCGAAAAAGTTGCACCTTCCTAGTGAAGAGTCCTGCAAGTACGGCAACAGACTTTCGAGTTATCCCAAACTCCTTCTTTTCTTTCTCCCCAACAAGGCCAGGATGTTGGTACTTTACGAGACCGCGCTTGGTTTCTGTCTGTTCAAGCTGACAGATTCTGCAAAACTCACGAGTCCGGACTTGTATCGGGAGTTCGAGACGCCAGAAAAAGCGAGTAAGCTGTGAGTATGTACCCCAGTATCGAACACCCCCACATACGCAAAACAGAGGGCAGAGGGAATTCGTTGTCGGTGACTAACGTGTGATGGGTTGAACTTAGGCTGAAACTCAAGTCGCTGCATCGATTCACGTCTACTGCTACCGCGGTCGAGGAAATCACAGCTATCCAGGAGGGAAAGCTTGGGAAGGGGCTGAAAAAGTTCTTGAACGATGAGATCGTGGAGAAGGGGAAGGGGAAGAGTTCGCTCATGGTCGTGGACCCGAAGCTCGGTGAGTTCTCATCCCTCACTTTTTCTTCCTGGATGAGCTACTTAGGACGACGGCGTGAAACAGTCCGGTCCATAAACAAAAAACTTGGAATTAAAGTGGTTGCGGATTCGGACTCTATGGACTTGTTCCGTGGTATTCGAAGCCAGCTGACCGCATTGCTGGACGGATTGGACCCAAAGGATTTGGCAATGATGAGCTTGGGTCTCAGTCACTCATTATCACGGTACGTGCCAACTTAATTCTCAATCCTTGAATCTAGGGCCTGACTCTAGTGTCAGATTCAAGCTCAAGTTCTCACCAGACAAGGTGGATACCATGGTGGTACAAGCCATCGCTCTTCTTGACGACCTCGACAAAGAAATCAACATTTATGCCATGCGAGTGAAGGTACGTAATTCCGTAGTCCTATTCTGTTTTCGGACGCAGGATTCATCAATTACACCTTGGTAGGAGTGGTATGGCTGGCATTTCCCTGAAATGGCCAAAATCATTTCAGACAACCTGGCCTACGCGAAGGTTGTGAAAACGATGGGTGAGTCTCTGACGGACTGAGCGAGCGACGCCAACTCATCTCTCATACTCCCAGGTTTCCGTACGAACGCCAGCTCAACAGACTTTGCTGCTGTTCTTCCTGAGGATCTTGAAGCAACACTCAAAGCTGCAGCCGAGATTTCCATGGGTACCGAAATCTCAGACTCCGACATTACACACATCCACGCGCTTTGCGACCAGGTCATCTCCATCTCGGCGTACCGCACCCAGCTCGCAGAGTACCTCCGGAATCGTATGACTGCGATTGCGCCAAACACGACTGCCTTGGTCGGGGAGCTTGTTGGCGCGCGGTTGATCAGTCATGCGGGGAGCTTGTTGAACTTGGCTAAGCACCCGGCCAGTACGGTGCAGATTCTGGGTGCGGAGAAGGCGTTGTTCAGGGCTTTAAAGACGAAGCATGATACGCCGAAGTATGGTCTCATTTACCACGTACGTGACAAGTTCGTACCAGCAGTTTGATTAGAAGTGCTCACCGTGTGTGGTAGACATCGCTTGTTGGCCAAGCACCACCGAAGTTGAAGGGAAAAGTGAGTCTTGGAGTCTAAAAACACAACCGACATTGCCTCATCGCCTTCTATCGTAGATGGCACGCATGGTTGCTACCAAAACGGCCCTCTCTGCTCGTGTCGATGCCCTCACAGATTCAGACGCCAAGTCCGAACCATTAGCACCGACAATAGGTCTAGAAAACCGCGCAAAGCTCGAATCGCGGCTCCGTGCGTTGGAGTATGAGGGCGACGCATCTGGAGTGCGCAGGTTTGGGGAGAACGGTAGGAAACAGCAGAAGTTTGAGATGCATGGGAACGCGAGCACGTACAACACTGCAGCGGACGCAGTGGACCTGCTACCAACGCAGCGCGAGCCTATGGAGTTGGCTGTACAGGCAGTGTTGGATACTAAGGAGGAGAAGCGGAAGGCAAAGGAGGAGAAGAAGGCAAGGAAAAACGCTGAGAAGGAGGCGAAGGCGAAGAAGGAGGCTGATGAGGATGGTATGGACGTGGATGGGGAGGAGAAGGAGAGCAAGAAAGAGAAGAAGCGGAAACGGAGAGAGAGTGAGGTGAATGGTGCTGAGGATTCTAAGGTTCGTGTCTCTTTCTTTCCTTCACCGGTCAATTCTTCTCACCCATCATTTTTTTAGGACGGCGAGACCGAAGCTGAACGCAAGGCTCGAAAGCACGCACGAAAAGCGGAGAAAGGCGCTGCTGCAGCCGCAGATGGGGAGACATCGAAGAAGCGGAAAAAGTCCTCGGACTAGTCATGTTGTTGTGTTGGGTATTGTGTATGTCTCGCTGATATATAATGCCCGGTTTCCATCTTGTTCCAATGTTTCTTGGCCCTTGTGAGCAACTAAGTCTTGTGAGTACATATCTTGCCTGTCAATATAGCTTGGAAGCCCACGTCAAGTCTAGAACAACAACCAGGGCGCTCACGACGTCGCGGAGTGCTTTTTGTAGCACAGGGCCAACACAGGGCTGCTAAATATACATCTTTTGTGATCGTCTTATAACATGCACCCCATTGCAGTTGATCGACTTTCTCCACGCTCCATACTCTCTTCGCTTCCCTTCCTATAAATTTTGTCTCTCTTTTTTTTATCTTTCTGATACCCAAATGCCTCGAGAGAATAGCTTCAGTGACTCTGATGGTCGTTCCCTCACCCCCGATCTCGAGGATGAGCTGGAGCGCGAACGTGATCACGAAATGGAGCTGGCATCTTCGCCAGTGCATCCAACAGCTAACCCAAGACCAGATCTTCTGCTTTCGATGCCATCTAATTTGCACTCCAGCTCGTCTGTCCAAGCCAAGTCACCCTCAATTGCTTCCGCTAAAAGTCCGAGATCACACAAGACACACAAAAGCCAGCAGCGGACGGCACGCCCTTGGCCTACGCCGGGACAGGCAACGCGCTATCGCACTCCTGGAGACCGCTTTCGCGCGACGGTGCGCAAGGTGATCCAGATGCACCGCACGTCGACCATGCTGCTACGCGGAAACGTGGGCGCGGAACCGGGCGTCGATCCCCGTAGGCAGAGCGCGTACCTCAGCTATGGGCACCTGCGCCAGAAATGCCTGATTGATATTATCGAGTACTCCCCCGTGCGCGCAAGTTTCGGGAGGATGACCAATAATGAGTTTATCAAGTTTCTGGAGAACGAGGAGGCGAGTGCGAGGGAACCGTGGGTCAAGGTGCGGTGGATCAATGTCGGGGGGATCAGCTGGGACGTGGTCAGCACGCTTGCGCTAAAATATGGTGAGCGGTCTGCCTTCGTGCGCGCGCGCTATTGCCCCTTGCTGACCCCACAGCTAGACATTCACCCCCTCGCACTCGAGGATTTGTTACATCAGCACGGGCACGCGCGTTCCAAGTCAGACTACTTCGCAAAGCATCTCTTCCTGCGCGTCCTCTGCCACACGTTGGGCTCCACCCCCATTTCTGCTCAAAAATTTGAGGGAGACTCGTTCAACCCGTCAACGGTCAGCTCGTCGAAGACACTGACGAACCTTCCGCGCTCCTCATCCCCTCTTCCTCTTGACGAGAAATTGGGGATTGCAGATGACGGTGTCAATGGTGATGGTTACGGTGACGGTGATGGTTTGGCAGATTCTGACATGGAGGAGCCTGGTAAGAGACGTTTCGGGTGGAGCACTTCTATAAATGCTGTGGACGCTGAAGCAGGACGCGGGAAGCCTTCATCCTCATCCCCTCTCGTGAGTTCTGTTCCTCACTTTTGATTTCAATGTCAAATCTCTGACGCGGGGCATATGCAGTCGAGCAAGCGCAAGCGCGCCGCGAATGCGCTCACGCTGGATCAGCTCAAAAAGGGGAGTCGCGTGAACGTGCGCATTGCGCCAATGTGCATCTTCTTGTTCCGTGACGGTACGTATCGCATCTGCTACGCAATAAAGCTCCCCAAGCTAATCAGGCGTACGCGCATAGGTACGGTCGTATCTTTCCATCCGGACCCTGATTTGAACTTCACCGCGCCCATTGCTGCGCGTATCCGCCAGCGGGACACGACACTTCGTACGTCGGGGGATGCAGCATTGCTGGTGGAGAGTTTGCTTGACTTGGGTAAGTGATATACATATATGCATATACTGCGGTGTCTGATTCGATTGCTATTCAGTCGTTGACGCGGCGCTGGAAGTCGTTGATGAGTATCGTGCGAACATCAATATTCTTGAGCGACAGATTCTCATGAAGTCGAAGGTGAAGACAGTGCGAGACCGTACGCATTCAAACGCTTGACATACTCGAGTCACGTCCCACTAACTGCCATTCTTTTCTTTTTCTTTCGTGTCCAGTGCACATCATGTCTGGTGATCTCATCCTGCATAAGCGAACAATGGGGCCAATCAAGACCTTGCTTTATGGGCTGCGGCGGTACGATGTCGATCGATGTGCAGCCATCATCGACACGACGAAGGAGGTACCTGATCAAAAGATTGTTGGATTCATGAGCCACAAGTCTAAGATCTATCTGGTAAGTTTCCTGTTCATATCTACCAAATTTAGAACTGAATGTTCATCGAATCAACGTTTTTACAAGGCGGATGTGCACGATCATATGGAATACATTCTGTCGAGTCTGGATATGTACGCCGCGATGGCAGAGAACTTGATCAACTACACTTTTAACGTGCGTGCCTCCTCTCTGCATTTTATTCAGCTTTTGGTTCTGATACTCGTAACATCTAACATTCTAGATGGCGTCGTACGAGATGAATGAAGTGATGTGAGTCTTCTGCTTTGGGAGTGCCATGCCATTCGATCTAATGAGTACTCTTAGGCGGCGTTTGACCCTCGCGACCATCATCTTCCTCCCCTTGACGCTGTTGACTGGATACTTTGTGCGTGTTTCTCCCCCACCATTTGAAACCTTGCTTACTTTTTTTTGTTGTGTGTGCAGGGAATGAACTTCAGTCGACAGTGGGGCGTTCAAACGCATAGCGACCTTTTGTACGTATCTGGCTCCCTTTTCGCGAGCTCTTCATTCGTGGTGTTTCTCGTCGTTCTGATGTATTCCACTTCCCTGTACGCAGCTTCTGGGAAATCGCGATACCAGTGATGATCGTGGTCATACCCATCTTTACGTGGCCGGATTTCGTGCGCATGGCGCATTACTTCCGGAAAAAGGTCCTCATCCGACAAGTCAAAAAGGTGGGTACGATGCAGATTCTTCGCATCTTCATATGATAATTATTCATCTTCCTCTAGGACTTCAAACATGACTAACTGCTGGCAGCCATACTGACGACACTAATGACCGTTTTCTCTTTTTTTTTTGTGGGCTCCTTTGAGCAAATATATCTATGACCATACTGATGTGAAAAGGACCTCCGTTGATTTAAATTCCCCTGTTCTTGTCATATCATTCCTTTTTTGCTGCTACATTACACATCTTTCGATTGCATCTCGTCGTTCCTTCCATTGCATACCACATACCACGGTGATACACCACATAATTCATTTCTGTTCTGTTGTTCTTGGGCTTTATGACATGCTTTTCTTGTACATATACCTGTTACTCTGACTACTTTGTTTTTAGGGTATTTGGGTTTACGCGTCTAATCGCATGTGATCCAGCACTCTAGTCACGGGGAACGTCGTACGAGGCCGCAAATATTAAATTGCGGGGCTGCCACTGCCAGCTGCAATACTGAGTACTACTAGTGAGTAAGGTGTCTCGTCGAGCGAGCACTACTTCCATAAGACCTACGCTCCCGGATTTCCCATCATCCTTTAGACCACCGCTCTTTCAGAAAAGTTGAGATCAAAAACGATGTCTGGCCAGCCCATTATCATTGTCACGGGCGCCAACAAGTTCGCGATCATTTGTCCTGCGAGACCTAGCTCAAATTTGCTTACGTGCCCATTCCATATTCTAGCGGCGTCGGCTTTGGTATATGCAGGCGGCTCCTCGCACAGCTGGCGCTGCCCAACCCGCCTGACGCGCACCCGCAGTTCGCGCGTGTGGTGGACGAGGAGGATGTAGGAATACGGTACCCGTGCGAGGGCTTGACGCTGATCATGGCGTGTCGGAACGCGCAAAGGGCGGAAGCGGCGAGGGAACGGCTGTTCGAGACGTTTGAGAAGGACCTTGCGAAGCTGGAGGGGCAGGATAGAGAGCATGCGGAGAGGTTCAGACGGAATCTGGTGGTGAAAATTCATAGGCTGGACCTGGCGAGCGTGCACAGCGTGTTTGAGTTTGCGGACGAGATATCACGAACGTATGTTCTCTCCTTGGAGCTTACTTATGCGGCCCGTGCGTGCTGACACAGACCTTCCTTCGCATCTGCTTTTTGTTAAGGTACCCATATGTTACACATATGATCTGCAATGCTGGCGTCGCGCCGTTCTCGCATATAGCATGGTTCGGACTTGCCAAACAGATACTGACCAACTTTCTTGATGCGGTGACATACCCAAGGTATAATGTACAGAACAGTGGTATCCTGAGCGATGACGGTCTGGGGTGGGTCTGGCAGTGCAATGTCTTCGGACACTACGTCCTCGTGAGTCTCTGGACTCTCTTGACACCGATGAATCAAGTGACAAATTTTTCCACTAGTATCGCGCATTAGAGCCCCTTCTCTCAATGTCCGCGAACGACCAACGCGGTCCCGCGCGTGTCTTATGGATGTCCTCTCTGGAGTCCAACCCTGACCACTATGATCCCAAGGATTGGCAACTCGTGAACTCATTACATTCGTATGAGGGATCAAAGTACCAAATTGATCTGATCGGCGCCGAATTGAACCGTCGTGCGCTCAAAACAAGATCTCTGTCAACGCGACATTTTGTTGTCCACCCCGGTGTTGTATACACAGCTATCGACGTGGTTCTTCTCGGCGCGTTCTTACATCAGTTAAAACACCTGGTGTTTTACGTCGTGCGCTACCAGCTTCTCTAGTAGCTCATTCTCCCATACTGATTTTTGTTTTGATTTTTATTTCTTTTTTCTCCGCAGGCCCGATTTGTAGGCTCGCCCCACCACACCATCACCACCTGGAACGGAGCGTCAGCTGCTGTACACGTCGCGCTAGCATCGCTGGCCTACATCCCCGTATTCTTCTCTTCCGCTTCTGCCGACAAACCGTCGATGACTGCTCATGAGATCTCATCTAAGTCAAATTCTACCACTGCCAATGGTACCGCCAATGGACCTGTCCATCCGATTCCCGCGCGCCTTCACTCCATCACGGACCGCATGGGCACCAGCCTTGTCGGCGCCCAGCCCATCAAGGCATGGGGTGAGCACGAGGAAGAGAGCGTGAAGCTAGTGAACCGGTGTGAGAAGCTGTATCAGTCGTTTGCTGCCGCGGAGGGCAGGAAGGTAGAGGGTGGACCGGCTAGCAACGGAGACGTTGCTGATGCACTGTTGACTTGATGACTGATACATTTATTCGCATTGCTGCATTATAGTAATCTAGTAGTCCGTACCGAAGTACATTACACCCTATAGTTGATGATATACCCTTTGCTGCTGTACCAAAGTGCTGCGAGCCATCACTAGACTTCCGGAATGTGTATAGATACAACGAGTGACAGGTAAACCTGATATAGATACAATAGATGCCGGATGCAAAGCTATGCAGGTGCTTCGACGGTCGTCGACGGTCCTGGTCCTGGAGGCATCTGGAAAAATGGAATGGTGCGCAGATTTTGTGGTGCGGTACTCTCGGCTGCGTCAACTTTTCGCCAAGCATTCTCGGTCTGCATAGTCAGAAAGAAGACTGTTATCAAGTGTGGCGAAAAGAGAATAGGTACATCAAACGTACGACAGCAGCGTTAGCCATCCCGCGCTCAAGGCCCTCGAGCAACATACATGCTTTGCAGAGGTCATTGCTAGACATATAACCGCATCGCTTGCAAGTTTCTATGAACACATTACGTCAATCATGCATATAAAGCTGCTCCAGTAGGAAGAGACGTACGTTGAACTTTCTGCGTTGCCTTGACCTCGTCCTTCACTTCAAATGCTTCCCCAGAATGAATGATGTCGATGATGGCACTGGGCCTTGCGGCTTCAAGATCCTTTAGAAATGCGCGCGCATGCCCACGGTATGCGTCGGGGGAGTAGATGCATTCGGTGGAGAAGTAATCTAGTTTCTTGAAGTATGCATACCTGCAAAATCCGTATGAAGCATCCGCAAGGAGGCAGCCGTTGACAAACGTACATGACAATCTCCTTCTCGTATGCGTATTTGAATGGCTTCGATCGCTTGATAGTGTCTTCTCCCTGCGTGCATATTGAAGTACATCGTCCTAGTCTGGCAATGTCTCCCCGCATGACTGGCTCACGGTTAGAGCACTGATGACAAAAATGACTAGAAAAAAAAAGGACTGTGCTCACTGTTCATTAATACAGTCTCAGCAATATCATCCGCGTTATGTCCAGTTACAATATGGTCTACATTCAACGCCGATGCACCGCGGTCCAATGCCTGTCGTCGGAATACGCCGCAAAATGTACAATTATTCTTCTTTCCAATTGTTGATACGATCCGGTCCATGGTCCAGCCGTACAGCTCGTCGTAAGAAAGAACCTTGAGGGGCATGTCGTATTGCTGCTGATTACGCTTGACAGTCTAGCAGTGGGTGCACAATAAGGGAGGAGTACATCTGGTGCCAGGCGTGCAGCATTTACCTCTAGTGAGTCATCGCGATATCCGGTGATACCCTCGTCTATTGAAAGCAGAAATAGCTCGAGACCATAGTTATAGCGGTCGTTGAGCGTTTTCATGACATAGGCCAATACAGTAGAGTCTGTATATGTTCGACATGCGAGAATATTAGTCTTCTGTCAAGAGGGACGGGAGATGAACGCACCTTTCCCTCCTGAAGCACCAATTGCTACCCTATCTCCAGGTTTGAACAGACCGGCCTCTACGATGGTATTGTGCACCTCGGTCTCGAATACGTAGAAAAAGCAGTCTTTGCAGATCTGCTGTCCCGTCTTTGGTCTCTTCACGATCGCACGGGCATTTTGGCAGAGAGCGCAATTCTTGGGAGCCATTATATAGAAGTACACAGATGATTACAATTGGTGTGTTTTGGAATGTGGCGGGGTGAGGAAGGATAAGAGCAGAATCTATTTCGCCGATCGTTGAGTCACTGGATAGATCTGCTCGTGGAAGATCTTGGTTTCCTTTTGCGGTGTCAGTGGTTTCTCCATTTCTTCTTCGTTTCTTTCCTTCACGTACACCTGTTCACAAAATGCCTCGGGAACTCAGGAAAAGAGGTAAAAAGAACAAGAAAAAAAAATTCCGAGAACCATGCATCCGTAGAGGATGTGCAGGTTGACGAGGTCCAGGAGGAGCCGGAACTGGAGCTACAGGCAGGCCCATCCTGGATTGTCTCCGCGCGAAACGAACCCCAAGTCAATCTTGAGGCGCCATTTGGATATGTGGACGCGGATGTCAAGGCATATTTCAGGACTGTTGATGTTCAATTGCGCGAGTGGCAGGAGAATGCGGAAGAGGAGGATGCAGATTCAGATGTTGATCCCAACGAAAGTACGTTCTTGAATAAGTCCTAGAAATGCTCGAGTACATATGGATGTAACATTCAGACAGGAGAATATTCTTGCTTGCTTCTTTGCAAGAGATGAATGGGAAAGAGCGCGAGCTGGCGACAGATCCTGATTGCTCCACTATACTTGAACGAATGGCACATTCCATGGATGATTTCATTCGTCGAGTGTTCATGGATAGCTTGACGGGTTCGTGAGTGGTCATGTCAATTCATATTAAGTTTTTCATTCAGAAATTTCGATTCTAGCTATGAGCAGCTAGTGAAGCATCGCTTTGCGTCTCACGTAGTTCAGACGTTGCTGGATGTCGCTTCTGACACGATTTCTCGAGAGGTGCGTCCACCACTGAATTCGCATATATCCAACTAATCTGAACTGTACAGATGCGGAATGTTCTGCCATCTTATGAGAACTTGAAAGACGACAAGGGCGAATTACGAACTATGACACAACTAGTGGTAGACCTATGCGCGGTGGGTTCATTATCTGTGTTCACCAGGGGTGCAATTTGTTCACCTCCGGCTCACTGACTTCTCAGGAAATTACTCCTTTGTTCTCCTCTTTGATCATGGATCCTTTCGCATCACACGTTGTCCGATCGTTGTTTATCCTTCTGTGCCCAGATCTCTTCTCTGACAGCTCCCACAACTCCCACAACGCCCAGTCTTTCGTACGATCAAAAAAGAGCTCTACCTGGAAAGCCAAACAAGGACCTATGAAGTCTGTCTTCACTGATGAGAAGGACAAGGGTAAAGCTGGATCCGACAAAAGTCGGCCGACANAGTTCAAAATCGCAGNTAAGNCCTTCGTCGAGCATGTCAGAGCTGAACTGGGAGAGAACGAGGTGAGAGCTCTCGCGGCGAATAAGGCNGCCAGTCCGGTTTTGCAGGTCAGTAGCGCTGGATGAAAGATGTTGTCTTGGTGACACTGACAATCTGATGTTTNTGGTGAAGATGCTCCTGGAAATTGAAGCCAATCAAAACATGGCAGATGAGCCAGATTCNCTTATGGACCGTGTCCTAGTCGGTCTGATTACTCTACATCGTACGTATCTATTCTTTTTTCTCGGACTGTTGTTATGCGTGCTTACAANATCTATCCAGACGAAAATNCTTCCGCNAGGCCTGAGCCTTCCGACTTCCTCNCCACGCTCCTCCGCGATCCAACCTCTTCTCATCTGCTCGAGACTCTTATTTCGCGTTCGCCAGAACCCGTTTTCCACACCATCTGGACCGTNTACTTTGAAGGCAAACTCGCTCGATTAGCCTCCCATCCAGTTGCNAACTTCGTTGTCGCAAAGGCGCTGGAAAGNGCGAGTGCGGATCAGATCGGCACAGCGATTGGTGAACTCGCAGNTACGTGGNGAAAAATCCGAAGTGAGTGATCATTTACCTACTTNCTTGTTGAATGTTCATTCNTCNATCTATTTGGCAATATAGCATCNCGAACGGGCGTNTTGCGAGCGCTAATTGATCGGGCTNCNGTTCTGCATGCGATGGAAAGTGAGGTCTGNGAGGTGAGTTCTCGACACATCNGGTTTACCATGTCTTCTTGACGACATGAACGATAGGCCGTATGCACCGCATTTGACCTGAAATCCNAAGAGGATCGTCACCTGCTANTGCNATGTGTATTGCGCCTACAGACNGCTCAAGTAAGTCCTTTGCTCTGTTCTGTTGATNACTTCACNGACTCTGGCAANGCACTCNAGGAGTNCAGGGACGNTTCAGCGGCAGCAGCTGCTAANCAAGATGCGAACGCAGAAACGCAACAATCAGAACCACNNAAGAANCGACCGCGAAGAGGCAAAGATTCGACTGACGATCCCCTCGAACCCAAAACAGCGGGGGCGATCCTGCTCCAATCCCTCCTCCGCCTCTCCGACCCACACAATCANATCGTTCTCNAAAGGTGANTTNTCATGATTCTTCGATCNGNTTTGTACCNCCCTTACCAACAGTGATGAATNATAGCATACAATNCTTGTCAATCGAGGATNNCATTGCCCTCGCGCACCACCCTACCAGCTCACGCGTGCTCGACGTCGTCCTAGANTCCCCAACTGTACCCTCGAAAGCCAAGCGCGGGCTCATCCTCTCGTTCATCGGGCACTACCCTACCCTCGTCGACGATCGCATAGGCAGCCGCGTTGGCGANCGCTGCTGGGCTGCTGCAGACCCATATCTCAAAGTGCGTAGCAGCTTTGCNTTCTTTTTTNCCNTTTTGTTCCGCCTCTAATTTCTTGGTGATCGANAACTGAATTGTGATATCGATACAGGAAAAAAATCGCGCGCTCGCTCATTTCACATGANNCGACCCTGGCAGGGTCGTATTACGGCAANTTCTTCGCGAGAAGCCTTAACCTGCACCTNCTNCAACGTCGACCGGANGAGTGGCGGACCTTGCAATCCGCGTCNAANTCTCCAACCGCCGCTGCCNATGTGAAANNAACCAAGACGGCTNCAGCCACGNNGGTGGCGATCGTTAANAANCGNAAGCGCGAAGCGCCNNGCGACGAGATTGANGAGNTGTTCGAATCNGCACTGGGGAAGAAGGTGAAGAAGGGGTCGCTCGTGGCGCAGGGGGTTGAGGGAGTGGATGTGGGTGAAGATACTGCTGTCCCNNCANNGGGCAGTGACAAGGGCGGNGAGAAGCACAAGAAGAAGAGCAGAAANGGTGAGAGAGATGGGATGANTGACTTAGGGGANGTGTTGGGGGCGATACGGTCGGCNCCGAAGGGGGNGGAGAAGGGAAAAAAGAAACGCCATTGAGCCTGANTGTTGCAGGGAAGATGTTGTGGCGGATGGNNGANGATNNNTNNTACNNAGNNNA
>SGPL01000025.1:0-66749 GCA_004802705.1 Bondarzewia mesenterica | reverse complement strand
TACCAGCCCCGGCGCATACAGCAATTGTACACACTTTGCCGCCGTGAAATTTNGTTGATCAGTATTAGTCGAGGCATCCCAGGCCCAGGCTAATAGCAAACACACGCATNCTCNATAAATTGAGCGACGGAGCATCCAATGTTGCTCTCGCATNCACTGACATGACCATTGAACACNACNCACAAGTCTGCAATGGAACATCCNTCCAAAATGNCATCTAAAGTACAGGCCACTTGCACNGATGTAAAGNTGTTACATGGTATGCGTAGATCACGAAAGGTCCATCGCATCCCCCTCTGCACGCGGCTCGCCCCGCNTCACAGAGTTGACTAGCTCGCGACGGACCTCGGGNCTNATCTGTGGATGGGGGTGCACGCGCACGACGTCGAGGAGGGCGTCTTTNTGATCGGGAGTCAGATCCGCTGAGTATCTACATGACATCGTCAANGCTCTGTTTTGCGCACAANTNNAAANAGNGTANNGGATAGNGNGGACGCACCGTTGNCAGAACACGAGCANAGACTGGTGCCAGAGCACGGGCAGNGCGTCGNTCGAGCCCCGGTCTTTTGCTTTGTAGGTATTGGAGAGGCGGATNAAGTGGAAGANGAGCCCGTCNATCACCTTGTAAGGCAAAGCATACTTTTTGTCCAGGAGGACNCGNATGAAAAGGGAAGTGGGGCCTGTGGTCGGGGTTCAGCCTCGGGAGGTANTNTANGAGATAAANAAANTCTTACCTGTGTAGTCCATGCTCGCGAGGCGCAAGAGCGCGGCGGAAGAGTGAAGCATAGGGACTTTCACTTTTGCGAGGACCGATGCGACGATGGCAGCCTCTTTCAAATTGCAATTACTCTACGTTCCACANCATAAGTATACGCCAACGCGACTGCATAATTACAATGGTAAAGGGTAAGACAGGATCTACGCACATCCAGCATAGGGAACACGATCCCTTTGAAGAACGCGGCTGGCTTGTACAGCGCACGTTTTAAGCTCTCATAATAATGCACGTTGAGCTTTCGGTGGTCCTTTTTTGTGGCGGGATTGCCGATATCCTCGCGGACGGCGTCAAGGATGACGCCCTCGAGGAAGACGCGCGCTTGAGGAGGCTTCATGTTGGAAATAAAGATACGTGTGGCGGCATGGCATGCCTGCGGCGACCAGTTTTCGGGGTGAGTGAGTGCGAGGATGCGCGCCCAGGCGGGAAGGGAGGGGACAATTTTGAACGGCTTAGGCAGCGGGCCGGAGCGATAACTATGGAGTAGCAACCCGACTCTGTCATGATGAAACGAACGAGGGGGAAGAGAGCAAGGGGCAAGGGGGAGAAGAGTCAATTAGCGCACGTTCATCAGCTATCATGAAGCGGGAGGTGGTCCGACTTTGTGTATACTTCGACGACTTTTGGGTCGAGCCCTTCTGCGGGATCGGGCGTATGTACGCGTCCTCCTGCCGCGTAGACCCATCCAACGAAGTGAATTTAGCGGGTGCGGTCGGATTGAAGGGGTTAACAGATAAGAGTGGTGCTATTCACCTTCGTTTGATGGCTGTATTACGGCAGTTCCGGAATTGGCGCCATCGAGTTTTGCGAAAATGAGGTCGGCGAGGGTTTTGCGCTCACCAGCATTGGCGGGGAGTAGGGAGTCCAGAGCATGAATGTCGCCCTCGTCGATTTGCTACACGCACGTGAAGAGAGGTGGTCTTTCATGAGATATATGGGACGCACGAGTTCATGCTCTTGCTGGTCAATATCAAGAAAGCCCTCGTATTCTTCTACAACTTCTTCTTCATCTGCATCCTCAAGTTCCTGCATGCGGTGGCGTGTAAACTCTTCCTCGTTGACATCGTCGTCGTCGGGCTCTTCGAGCTCGTCTTGTTGGTCGCGAGCGAGTTCGAAAATACGTTTCGATGTTTTAGGATCTAGAATCACCTAAAGCAAAGGAGTCTTTAAAATTGTAGTAGCGGAAGCATACTGATACAGGTGGACTTACCTCGCCGTTTTCCTCTTCGTCTGGGACAGAGCGGCGCGCCTTTCTGCGCTTCCCGGGCTGGGACAGACGGCCGTATTTTGCATCAAGCTCGTCTGCGCCAATTTGAACGTGCAGAGGATCATGTCTTGATTTTCCTGTGGGCTTTGGGGCGCGAGGCATTGCCAATACGAGAATGAGGGAGGAGGAAAAAAGAGTTGGCGTCGGATGGAGCGCGATTCCGCGCCAGGGTTAGGACTTCGGGGACAGATCAAATTGAAAATCACTCCTGAGCGCTGAGCTTGTATCGTTCCATTGAGCCCCTCCTGCGTTCAAATAAATAGAAATGACCCCTCCCTCAATCGCCCCCTCCATCTCAGCAGACGCCCTTTTCAGAATGGCCTCTTCAAACGTCGAAGCGGTGAGTATCCTCCCTCTTTGTTCTTTTCTTCGTCTCCGTCGATCGCATTCGCGACTTGTGCGGATATGACACGCTTTGAACAGAGGGGTCGTCCATTTAATATTCATTGAGTTGCGCTGTTCCACCTAGATCCACACCGTAGATAAGAACGGCGAGGAAATCACCTCGGTCGGCTTCCAGCGCTTCGGCTTCGACTGTGAAGTCCCCCTCGAAGTCGTTCGAGCCCTCTATCTTCGCCCCCACTATGTCATTACCGCAACCAACAAGGATGCCTCGGAAATTGACACCAAGGAGGAGGAGGAGCATGCCCGCTTCACTCAGGGCTATTCTGCGTACCAGTCAAAGTCCATCTTCCACCCGGATACTCATTCCATCTCCTATACCACTCTTTCCCGCTTCCCGCCAGTCAAGCTGCTCCCGCCATCCAACCGCAAGCGCATCCTCGTCACCGGAGGTGCTGGCTTCGTCGGCTCTCACCTTGTTGATCGTCTCATGCTGCTTGGCCATGAAGTCACTGTCCTCGACAATTTCTTCACGGGCTCGAAAACCAGTCTTAGCCATTGGGTCGGCCACCCCAACTTCGAGATGGTCCGTCACGATGTTGTCGAGCCTTTCATGATCGAATGCGATCGTACGTTACTCTCAAATATTCTTGCCAGCTGTTCATCATGGTCATGATTACTTCTGTCAACAGAAATATACCATCTTGCTTGCCCTGCCTCTCCTCCTCACTACCAATTCAATGCCGTGAAGACTATCAAGACGTCGTTCATGGGTACTCTCAACATGCTGGGCCTCGCTAAGCGCACGAAGGCGCGCTTCCTCATCACTAGTACATCGGGTATGATTAGTTCCTTGCATATACATTGGCCGAAAATGACCTTTAAACCCTTAAGAGGTGTACGGAGATCCGGAAGTCCACCCTCAGCACGAGGACTAGTGAGTAAAAATCCAATTAGGAGATTCTCTTTCGCCGTATTGACGCGCAATCAGTTGGGGACACGTTAATCCTATCGGACCTCGTGCATGCTACGATGAAGGCAAGCGTGTTGCCGAAACACTGACTTATGGTTTCCACCGTCAAGATGGTGTTGATGTTCGTGTTGCCCGTATTTTCAACACCTATGGTACGGCACTTTTTTCCCTCGCGGCATCCGTGCACTAACCGTCCCGCATGTCACAGGCCCACGCAGTACGTATACGAACGCTGCCATTTCTCATCTGTTCCGCGTCTCAGCCTAATGTTTTTATACAGTGAACCCCTACGACGGGCGTGTCGTGTCCAACTTCATCGTGCAAGCGCTGCGCGGCGAAGATATCACGGTGTACGGCGACGGCAAGCAGACGCGCTCCTTCCAGTACATCCACGACCTCATCGACGGGCTCATCGCGCTCATGAACTCGCCCGAGACGCGGCCCGTCAACATTGGCAACGGCGACGAGTTCACGATCGGCGAGTTTGCGGAGCTCGTCCGCGACATCGTCGAGAAAGTCAAGGCTGAGGACGGCGTCAAGCCCGAGCGCCGCTCGCAAGTCGTATACCGGCCCATACCCACCGACGACCCCCAGAAGCGCCGCCCCGACACGTCCAGGGCCAAGGCGTCCCTCGATTGGCAACCCCGCTGGACCGTCCGCATGGGCCTCGAGGAGATGGTGAGGTACTACAAGGCCAAGATGGCCGAGGGCAGCTTGTAAGGCGACGCATGCGCTAGGCCTGCTGCGCTCTAGCCCAGTCGACGTCCTGTGTATCTGGGCGCTCGAGCAAGCAAGTTGGTGGTCTACGTCTATCGTTTTTTCTGTTTGGTTTCCGCCGGTGACGTGGTATACATCCGTACATAAAACCAAGTTTGAGGGGCTCCGTACGACTGACATTCGTTTTTCCTGCACTGTTATCTTGCTTAGAACGTTCTTTGCGCCTATAGACACCCTCTTGTAATTTTGCGATGCCACAAGCTAAGATGGTATACAAACTTTAAAAATTCAAATGTTTAAACACATTGGATCTGTGTCCGGACTCCGGACCGACATCTTGTCGAACAACCACGACTGAGCGCTGATTCATGTCTCAAAATGAGGAGCCCAAAAGCTGAACTTCCGATGTTCCAAAGTTAATTTCATTCACCAGCGCACGAGACAAACGAGCACCAGCTAGATTGTAAGTAAGGAAAACAAAATAGGAGAGGGAAACCTGACAGACCCGAACAAGATAGACTATGATAAAAAGGAAGCTCTGGAGATATATTACACTACATGGGGTCATTATATGTGCAGTACCAGTCTAAGATCAGTTTGCATAGATAACCCAAACACGTCGTACCCGACGCCCTCAACCAGAGGAGGAGACACACGATGAAGATCTCCCTCACCCAGAGGGTTTTGTGCGCCCGCGCGTCCTATATACAGAGAGCTGGGATGCTCTATACAGAACCTCGCATCACGGGAGGCCGACCGACGACGACCAGCGACGGGACATGATCATATGTACCTGGGGCGCGACGGACACAGCACAGGGGATGGACACGTCCGTCCTGCCCACCAGTTATCCGTGCATTATAACACAACGCTAAGAACTGAATAGCCTCCCGATCGGCAGGTTAGTCGCGGCGGCGACCCTGGACATGCTGGCGCCCTTGATGACGAGCTTCTCGACTGCATTTGGGTTCACGCCGTTGTACGCCGGGCGACGGATGGCGTTGTCGTGAATCACGTCGTGCGTGACGAGCTCCTTGCTCGGGCCCTCGAGCATCGGCGCGCCGATGGGCATCGTCTCGCGATGGAAGGCTATGCGCTCGTAGTGGCTGCTCGACGCATGGGAGATACCGTCACGATCGCCTTGGAACCAGTGGTCGTGCCGTCGTTCAGAGTACCTAAAGAAACATCAACCCAAGCCGCGTGTGATCGTCAGACGCTCGTAGGCAGGAGTGAGTCGAATCGAGTAATCGGACGCACTTCCGCATTGGTCGTCCGTCCGCGCCCAGCGGAGAGAGTGCCCGTAGCTGTCCCTTCGCGTTCGTCATGATGTGTGCCATCTGTGATTTTTCAACATCAGGGGTAACGCGGGAAAAGGACATGGACGAGAGGGGGTCGCGCTCCGCGATCGTGGCATCTCCCGCGAACTCTGCAAGTCGGCCGAGGGCACGCTCCATGCGGCTATACATCGCTTGTGAAGGTGGGCGTAGGTCTGAGCGTGCAGGTGGTTGTCGACACAAGAACTTGAAGAAGACTTGGTTGGCCAGAGAAGCACAACTCGGGACGACATTGAGGTAGCCTTGCGCGCCTATGAGTTTGAATAGATGAATGTCAGTCTTTCAAGCGAGTGAACTCGGAATGTGAACCTTTCATCACGTAAAGCTTCGCGCCATCGTGTGCATTGACGAGCTCAGCTTTCATTCGCTCAGCATACTCGAGTGGGTGAATCTCGTTTTTATCTCCCTGAAAAGTAAAGCTTATCAGCTTGACTGCAAAACAGTCGGCAAGACCCGAAGTGACGTACATGGACTAGAAGAACTGGCTGCGTGACAGCAGCGAGTTCTTTTGCGGATAATGCCGTCCTCTTTGCAACCGGAAGAAGGACAGTGAGTTAAGAGCCGTCAACGCAAAGAAGCAACGCGTCGGGAACGCGGGGACCACTTACGTTCATAATGAGATTCGCCAACTGTGCGATATTGGATCGTCGGAAAGGTGGGTACTTCATTTGAAAGTACGCGACAAGCTGGTAAGTTGGTTAGAGGAGAGCAATAAGAACAGCTGGTGGGTGTATAACCTACATCGTCCATTAAATCCACGTGAATATCCTAAGAGCGAACGGCTGGTAAGCTTGAAGTGGCCACCGTTTGGACGATTCAATAATGTCACCTACCGGCCCAAGCAGAAGGGTAACAACCTCCATCAATGCATGTTCAAGGGTGTCTAGATCCGGGGCGGTGCTCCACATTTGGAGGATCTCTTCGAACCGGTGGAAATACACTCTGAGTCTATTGGGCGTAAAGACGCCGCTCGTGAGTTGCCTGCCATGTTGGTTCGTGACAGATGCAGAGACGTACTCAGTTGGTGAGGGCACGGTGAGCAATGTGATGCTAAGACACATCTCAGGGAAGCTGTGGACGAGTCAAGACTGGACCACAGAGAACGAGAAACACGACACGTACAGCGCGGCAAGACGGAGGGCAGCATTCGTCCCGAACGACTCGCTGGCCCAGATGTGAGCTGGTGGAAGCCATAGAGTCTGCGCAGAGCATGACAGGGTAAGGGGACGCGACATGGGGTGCAACAACCTATCGGCAGAAAAATGACTGCTGGCACACACACCTGACACGCGAATGCTACATCCGCAGCATCCGTCCAATGGTCGTGCTTTCCATTAGGGCGAGAAACAGTCCTGCCGGCACATCGCGCGTCGAAGGCTATGATGTTGAAGTTCTCATGGAGGCGAGGGTCCTCGAATTGCGCATACAACCACGTCGAGTCGAGGAAAATGGGATGGAGCATGATGACGGTGGGCTTGTCGGGGTTGAAGCCGCCAACGGTGCCCGTAGCAGAGTTGGTCACATACCACAGGGACGCATAGTCCTCTCCGTACGGAAGGTCGACGTAGGGCATTGGGTGGTGAGGAGGGGGATTCAACTAACAAGGCATGGAATAGCAAGAAGAGAGAGAGATAGCAGCCGAGAGCGAAACCGGCCGAGTGAAATTGACGGGGGTAAAGACCAAGGTGGAGGAAAATGAGATAGAAATGAGGGGGAGAGAGAAAGAAAAGCAAGGAAGCGATGGGATTACATATAACAAAGTCGAGGGCGGTTGAGAAGGCATCGTCTATTTCGCCTAAAAAGCCGAAGGCTCAAGGGCAGCCAGCATGATATGAATACACTCCGACAAACAGCGCTCCTTCTCCCTGATCGAATCCCCCATTTCAGGCTTCTGTGGACGAGTAGCTGCAAGCTCCCCCTTAATATCATTCCTCTCCCCCTTCCAATATCTCCCCCAACACTTCCTCAGCTTTCTTTGCAGCGATCGACGACTTTCAATTTTCGAATTGCCGGGATCAGAAATCACCTGGCCGGCCCATTATGGCAGTCTATCCGTTACAACATCCGGTCGCGCTTCAGCTGCGACTATCGGACGGTGGATCCATCAACTTCGCCGCCGTCTGCATTGAATGTTTGCTCGTTGACGTTCAGTGAGCGCTCTACCGGCTTGGTGGCCAATAAAATATATATCAGATACAACTCGATACATGAAGCCTATATATACACACGGGGGCGAACGACCGACTCCCATCCAATACCAAAGCACTTGGGACGACCACCGAGTCCCGCACGGCCCTGCCCTCGTGGCACCAAATAAGTACAGAGCAGATCTTCGCGCTATAATGGAATGATCCCGGGCGCCGCCGAGACAGTCCCCTCGGCGCCAGAAGAATGGAATCAAAACTGAAAAATGGGATCAAAACAGAGCAAGGACGTGATAAAGATAACAATAAGAAGTGAGCAATCAGATAATCGGAAATCTCTCCCTCGAGGAGGCGGCGGCCGAGAACTTCGTTTGGGTGTGCGTCGACGTCCTGCATCGACACAAGGCACACCCCGACGGGTGCTCATCCCAGCAACCTCGTCATCGGCATGCTCGCCGAGGCCGTGACCATCTTGAGCATCGAGCCCTTGATCACGAACTGGTCCACCGTCCGGGGGTTGAGCATCGTGCGCCGCGCTCTGCTATCCTGGATCATCTCCATCGACGCCGGCTCCGTGTTTCCTCGGTGATTCGTCCCTGGACTCGAATTTGGTGGGGCCACGGGCCTATGATGCAGAGATGGATGCATATGCAGTTTGAGTCCGTGTGCCTCGCCTGGTACGAAACAGCAGAAGGACAAGGACAAGTCAGTATTCTGATTGGATCGAAGACGGTGAACAGATTGCTCACCGGCGTAGGACATCCCGTCGTGGTCACCGTGAAACCAATGATCTTCTCTGCGCTCTGAATACCTGCCCCGACCGGACCATCAGAGGATGATCATCAGCTGGATAATTTGAAAAACTTACTTGCGGATGGGGCGACCATCGGAGCCTAAAGGAGAAAATGCTTTGTTTTGGCCTGCATTATAGTGCTGCAGCGCATCGGCTTGGTACTTCTGCACGTCTGGCGGCACAAGCGAAAACGACATGGATGACATTGGATTGCGCTCGACTATTGTCAGATCATTTGTCAGATCGGCCAGAGTTTGCAGCGCGGCAGTCATTCGTTCTGCAACGGGGAACAACGGCTTTTGGAGGCCCGATGGGGCATGGGGCAAACGCGACAAGAACTTGAAGAAAACTTGATTGATAATTGAGGCACAGCTAGGGAGCAGGCTGAGATAGCCATGAGACCCTGCAGAGCGGTGAGAGACATGTCAGCGTATTTCATCTCACCTTCAGAAGCATTTCATTCACCTCTTACAGTATAAAGAGTCGCACCGCCTTCCACGTTGACCAGATCCAATACCAGGCGTTCGGCGTACTTGAGTGGATGCAATTCATTTTTCTCTCCCTGCCAAAGTCAAATTAACGACAGCACATACATCAAATACATTTGAAAGCGCACATGGACGATGAGGACGGGTTGCTTGATCGCACCTAGTTCTTGACCGGTAAGTGGCGTTCTCTGCATACCAGTTAATACCGAGGCCATGTCGGCAAAGGTCACAGAAAAACGAACATTCATGAGTGTGTTCCCAAGACTAATGAGAGAGGAGCGTCGGAAAGGTGGATAGGTGACCGTCCAATACGCAATGATCTTCAAATAGCGTGCGTTAGAATATAACAGGTGCGATGAAGCAGAAGGACATACATCATCCATCAGGTCAGGATCGACATCCTGGAAAACAGCGATGAGATGATTCGGTTACGCGTAGATGATAGTATGATGAGAACTTCTTACGGAACCGACTGTGAGATTAAGGAATTCCATCGCCGCATGCTCAAACGAATCGAGATCTTCCGCGAAACTCCACATCTCGACCATTTCATCAAAGGACGTGAAATACGACTTTAGCCTGTGGACAAATGGATGTCAGCATCTCGAACCAGCGAACATCGCGAACCGGGTTACACAAGGCGCTTACTCTGTAGGAGGTGGTACTGTGACCAATGTGAGACTCAAGCACATATCCGGGAAGCTATGGGGGGTGTCAGGAACTGCGGAATAAACTTGAAGAGGCGGTGGCCACACACAGTGCAGCAAATCGAAGAGCGACGTTGGTCGCCAAAGACTCTTCGGCCCATACATGTGCAGGGGGAAGATAGAGCACCTGTAACCCGAACCGCAGCTCGCTCAATCAGAGCGCGCATTATTATTGACGATACTCACCTGGCAAGCGAATGCCAAATCAGCTGCCTCGACCCAATGATCCAACTTGCCGCTCGGCCTGCTCTTCGACCGCCCCGAGTATCGCGCGTCAAAGGCAATAAGGTTGTAGTTATGGTTCAGCCGCGGGTCGCCCAGCAGGTTGTGCAGCCATTTGGAGTCGAATGCCATGGGGTGCAGCATGATGACCGTGGGCTTGTCCGGATGAAAGTCGCTGACACTGTTCAGAAAAGTGTTGGTGGTGTACCACAACTGAAAATAATCATCGTCGGCGACGAGGTCGACATAAGGCATTCCACTCTGAGACGAGAGGGGAGAGGAGAAGGGAGGGGGAAACTTGGAGAAAAGGCCATGGGATTCAGATGGAGTGGTGGCATTATAATAAGTCGAAACGAGCGTCCGGCTCTCCCTCGCTAAGTATATTGTCCATCTCGCGATCGTAGGCAGCCAGTAAGACTCTGGAGAAGATGCGTGGAGGCTCTTACTCGAAATGGGACGGCCCGGGGCGGAGTGGAACGTTGGGCGACGGAACTCTCTTTCCCCGACCTACACCCTGATCTTGTCCCCGTTACAACACTCACTTCCGAGGTACAAGCAAATAGGTGGACCCGTTCGAACATCTTCTATTATGTGTAGAGAACGATGTTCATGCCACTGCCTGCAGCGCGCATCTCAAACCCTGGAGACGACTCCAACAGACTTCATCCGCCATCGGCCAAGGAAGATTCTCCCCGATTTTCTGAAGCCTGCGGCTCTTCTCAAATCTCCCCCCCACTGAAGATCCGGATCCAGTGGATCCCCAGGTTTACGCTGCATACAGTAAGGCTAAGCACAAGAATTGGATTCTCAAGTGCATACCAAAGGCGTTATTGTCGGAAGCATTCCAAACGTTCCAAACGTTTCGAACGTGGGTCGTGCATCATGTTCAGGCCCACATTCCTGACAATTCTCGCTGGAGCTACTAGAGGTTACAACTTACATCTCATGGAGCTCTGGACAGCTCGGTGCAGAGCGAAGGAGGATAAAGGTGAAATTCGATGGCAAATTCATCCAAAAGATGAACCACCTTATCCCGAATACGGCAATTGGACCCGGTTCCGGCCCGGAACCGCTTGCTAATTAATTATGATTCAGGAGGGATTCAAGACCAGATCTCGATTAGTTGGTTTAAACCTTATCGCCAACTGCTTGCAAGATATTGCGACAATCGCTTACCGCGCTATGTATACGCGCCTCCTTCTGCTTTGCATTCGCCTGAAGCATTCGTCTGCTAAGTACCGTGCGTGTTTGTAAGTGATCATTGCATTCATACATACTGGCCAACGTGTACACTCGAGTGATTCTATAGCACCCTTCATCTCCGAGGGTATCCAAGTGGTTAAGAAGATTCGAATCTGTTGGGCACAGGACAGTCGAAGTCGAAGACTGTCAACTACGCCGCTCATTGCTTACAAGCAATGGGTATGGCATCGGTCAACTGTCACCCCCAACCACGCCTTCGAGCACTTGCATCACTCTCTGCTGTTTCTGTAAAGGCCCGTCAGAGCTGTCGCAAACAGAATCGAAGTAGATACGAGCCTCTGTATCCATTTTGTTGTCGGTCACGAACATGGTCGGTACCCCTAGAACTTCTAGTGCATTTTGCTGCTTTGCTATTAGTCCCTCCCAGGCTCGAAGTGCTCGTTCCTGGTCGAACTTGTTCAGTTCCTTTCGAAAGCTAGCGGCCATCGTCTTATTTTGATGGAAATCAGCGCGCTTCCATGACATTGATGGATGGCGGAAGCAAGACTTACATCCGCCTCGTGTTTGGTCAATCCTCCTATCATCTGCGCTCTGAAAATGTTATGGAAGGGACCGTCGCAGGGCACAGCAAAAGACATGCAAACATACTTCGTCCGCGCGACTTTCACCTTCTCTTCGTGCTTCCTCTTGATGGCCAGTCTCTCCTCCCACAGTTGCTTCTCCAATTTCTCTTGCTCTTTTTTCATCTCCATCCGCGCGCCCCAAAACCTCAGCACGACGTCCACGTGTGCGCGGAAATCAAGGGGGGAATCCTCACCGACGTCACCGCATCAACAACCTTGCGGTCTTCCACGAGCTTGGTTATATGTGGGAGAGACTGCTGGAACGAGAAGAGACGGACATCTTGTGTTCGCGCGGGAGGCGTGGGTGTGGACACACCAATGGCTGGAGGGCGCTGTTCAGAAACGTGAGAAGCCGAGGCACTGGAAGGTGCGTGAAAGGCAGTAGCAAGGTCAGGTGGGGCAGAGGGTTCCTGCGGGCGAGATATGGGTGGTATTGCGGGCGCAAAGCTCGAAGAAGACTGCAACTGAGAAAGAAGTTCCGCTACCGTGGGCGCGCCAGACGTCGATGGTGCAGGCGTAGACGACACGGCCGTATAATGCGTGCTGTTTGTTAGGGTGCTAGGTCCAGACTGTGAAGATGCTGTGGAGGTTGAAGGGCGTGGGGCATCCAAGGCAGAGGTAGTGGGGGCATTGCCGTTCGAGTTGATGGCATCCGCAAATGCCTGAGACTTTCGAAGAGTGTCGAGGAGCGCTTGTACGCCCGCGGGATCCTGAGCACCCATCATAGTAAGTGTACAGCACGATGAGGAAGATATGAAGGATGGCGACCCACAGTGATGTTCGTGAAGCTCATCGTGGTACTACGTATTCATGCGGACCGACTGTCTTTGGACTCGACGGAAGCAGTCAGTGTGGCTGAAGCTCGAGAGCCAATCGGCGATCACGACGGTTCGAAGACCCAAATATTTGAAAATGCAAGTAGCCTCTACAAAGGTGCGCTTACTTCTAAGGCAAAGTTTATTGGTCTTTTAGGAAGGCAAACAGGGCATCGTATAAAACCAAGCCCATCAATACAGTAATTTTTTTTTTAAAGCGGAACATTCGCACACTGGAACTTAGGACAAGAGAAGATGCGGTCTTCTATCGACATTCCCTGATATCGAGACCTAATCGTGGCCGTGTCATGCATGAGCTGTGAAGGGTATGCCTAGCCGCTCGATGTTTTCAACGCTTGCAGCAACTTGCATACAAAAGCCGGATGTGCGAGAGGTGATACGCACAGAATGACCTCATTGTCCGCGGCACCTCCTTGCCATGCTTGCAAGTTATCGGAAAGAAGAGACTAAATCAGACCTCCAATTTCACAGACAAAGCCTTATCGACCACAGCGGGGTGCAGCAGGTCAGGCCGGTCAGACATGAGGTGGACATTTGAAGACGAGACAAGACCTATCACAAAGCCAGGCTGACTTACTGGAGGTATAGAATCCGCTGTCGCTGATCGAAGTAAAATTTCTAACCATTCACATTAAAGACGGTGTCAAGGGAGCTATGTGGCCTGCGGAGATAGCACTCACCGAATCAACGACCCTTTTATGCCATACGGGTTAGTTGGCATGCATCGTCGCATCCTGGCTGGCTATATACCAATGGCAACCATGACGCTTCTAAATGAAAAGATGCGTCACCCGACCCTGCATCTCCCTGCATGCAAAGTAGTCGCATGACGCACATTCAAATATAGATCCCATCGCTATGATGCAAATGTAATCAATGCAGCAGGAAACTTTGCAAGGAAGGCCCAAAGAGGCATCTCGCAGCAAACATGCAAATCTGTGGCTAAGTATAAGTAGCCTGCAGGCCGATAGTGATGTGACCAAGAAGCGAGATACGTACGTACCGCGTCGGCCTTGAAGGTCATTGCGCATGCACTAAGTCTTGGAGACAGCGAGAAGGAGACATCTGTCAGAAGAATGATGTTGGCACAAGTGTCAAGGCATTCAAAAATGCAGTATGTTGGCTTATCATATGAGTCAGAAGAGTTAGCGTCATTGGAAGAATCTGAAAGAGATGATATATGACAAAAATGCAAAGCTGTGGAAATAGGATACGTCCTGTACCCGCACATCATATCTTCGGACTATCAGCGTTGGTCATGTTTTGAGTTCAATGACTTATGATTGTATCAAACACGATGTAACGATTGAAGAGAGGCAGCCGGGGAAGTGGAACACCATTCGTCATGTCCTTGGAACCTAATAAGCTCACAAGCGTCAAAAGTGTAGTAGAATGACGCGGATGAGGGAACCCAAAACAGTGAACGTACCCTCCGACACCTTTCAACACAACAACTTGTCGTGTTTATCCTCCGGGGTAAAATCAATGAGGCAACTTCCGGTTGAGATAACTTGCAAAAATCTAGGTCGGCAGCCTACGAATTAGGATAGTAAACCGGATATCTTCGTTGAGCGAGTTGTTCGTTACCATGCACATTTCTCCAGACGATCCGCAAGGACAGGTCCGACAGGGCTCCTAACTGATAATTCCGGATCCAAGAAATGTAGGCCTATTTGTGAAAATGGATGGATGAAGACTGCGTGCCGCCCTACATGGACGATATTCTGCGTTGAGAGATAAAAGGTCCATCGTTGGCTTGACGAGGTATTAAAGCGACTGGGATCCAGAACCTGGGTACTAGCAAGGCACGTAACAAGGTCAAGTGCATGAATCCTGCAGCTAGGGGGGTGCACAAAATCAGGAAGATGGTAGACAAGACAAGCGCTGAATAGGGCAGCCCGTTCTGGCAGGTGTAGTTGGCAGTTGATAGCAGGTTGGGACTAGTTGGGAGGAACAGAGATACGGACTGACACGAAGCTATGCTTCAGGGGGAGGGCGGCACAGTCCTGGATGAAATAGCAAATTGCCACATAACCGCAAGCAGTGCCAAAATAGAGCTGAATTGACAGTTGACACAGCGAATGGATAGATCTAGGGCTGGAATGAAAGGACGGAGTTTGATACAAGTAGAAGTCGTGATATATATACGCATATACGCATTCATCGGACCGCCAATCTTGAAAAACAACAAATATAGCGTCGTACGACCAGGAATTGTTAAAAAAAAATCGTTACAAAGAGGAATAGTCAAGCAGGTAGTTTCATGAGTGTTGAGCGAAGCCTAGCGCGGTGTGAAAGCCACCATGGAAGAGCCAAGTGTGACGGCGAGCCGCGTGACTCATGAGCGTGACGACGCGTGAGTGGCGTTGAAGACGCGCCGAAAGTTGCGGCACTGTTGCGGCCTCCGAGGACCGAGTCGTGGCTTTGCTTCGACTCGCATTTGGATACCCCACAGTAGCCTGACCGTGAAAGTACAGTGGACTCCTCCACGGCAGTACTTATCGAGGCTCTCCCGCGCAATCAAACTCTAGGTCTGAATCATGACAAGCCTGATCAGTGGCTGCCGCTGGCGACGGTATAACAGAACACCAGGATTCCGCCTTTGTCCGTCTCCATATCCTTGCTCCAGATCTGTGGGGCTACAGAGACAGATGGCAGGAGCTATTACTGGGCAATCCGTTCGTTATTTAAATAACTAGTTCTTGTGCTAGCGTGTATGCTACCATGACTTTTGATCCTTCCTCTGTCCGCATGTTGGGCCTAGGGCGTGCCATTTGCGAACGTGCTTGACCACACTAACGGCTATGACGGCGTTACTGTGATCAAGTTACTTTCTGCAGGGGGTACATGCAAGCGTATTGGGGCCGCAAGGAAAGAACGCGCATTGACGTATCAATCCCCCGGAACTATTGTTCAGAACCTCGTCCTCGAGGCGCCCTTGCTACTTCCCTTGGTCACTCTACCTCTTTGTTAAATCACTCGCCACATAACCCCTTTTTCTTAATATCTATAAAACCCCCTCTCCTGCTCGTGTTCAGTCCCCGGATCTTTCCCATCTTACTGCTGGCTTTCTATCTCACCGCTACCGCATCTCAACTCATTCCCCACAACTCTCTGCCCTTCAATTTCATCACCTTTTCGGATTTCAAGAATCATACCACTATTGAACTGTGATGGCCTACTATGAAGACTGGCCCAGGGCGGCTGCTACTTCACGCCGCCCATCATTCTCTTCCACCGGGCAGGTTGGCTTTGGATTCGATAATCAGTATCACACTGCGGGCCAATTCAATGATCCATACGCGAATGGTGGTGGATATCAAGAGGTGAGAGGCGCACCCATCCGTCCGGCGACTGCAGGTCCTCGGCTTGACGTGCCACCGTTCAACTCCTCCCAGCCCTTCCCACAACAACACTATCCTCCCTTTCCTCCTGGTCAGATACACCAGCAGTACAGCACACGTGAGCAGCACCCTCCGTCCCCAAACCCTCCTCTTCTTTCCCAGCAACCGAAGTCGATTCTCAAGAATCGTGGTCCGTCTCTATCTCGTCCAGCGTTCGACGACTCCCCGCAAAGCGACGATTACTATCCGCTCGATGAGCGTCCAAGGACGCGGAGCACTGGCGCATATGTCCCGCCACCTTCATCGGTGCTCACGGCTCCCGCGCCAGCCATGACACCCTTCCCATCGCAATACAGCAAACGTCCCAGGCGGTCGTCGACGTCATCACTATATGCACCGATGCCAATGCAGATGCCAATGCAAGCGCCGATGGTCCAAGTGGATGGCTACCGACGAGTCGGCGGGATGCATGTCAAATTCAAAGTCAAGAACTCTTACCGCTCCGGTGTGTCCCTGAGCGAGGCAATGGGGAACGTTCGCCTGTCAAGCAGCCATGAGTACACGTTCCATGACCTCAAGACAGATCATCGAGGAAGGCTGATGTTGAAGGTCCGGGTGAGTGCCACCAGCGCGCGGGGTTGAGTGAAGGATCATTTGCTCATCGAATCGGGGTTTCAATTTGTAGTGGAACGGGTTCCGGTCTCTTATGTATGAAATTCCAGTGAGCGGACAGAACCATGATCACGGACGGTACATCAATATGCAGAGCTTCTCCCGCCGTATCGCACGAGCAATTGTCCACTTCCTTGCGGTAAGTTTTGTGACTTGTTTTGTCCTCAGCGCGTTCCACTCATTGCCTGCATATTATAGGCAAATGCTATCCATATCCCATGGGACCGGGTTATCCTCCACCACCTCGAAGAGACGGGGTATGGTACCTGGCAGCCGGTTCTCACGACTGTTTAATTTAATCCACGAGGTCTGTATCATTCATTGCATTTCCTTATTTATTGGTCACACGCTCTCCCGCTTTGTATTCCCTACGCTATGATGTTGTAAATGCTTGTGCTTCAAGTATCTGGTTATCACCAAAGTGGTGTTGTTTGTACTGTACTACTTACTAGGAATTCATTATTGAGGTTAACTTTGCGGGAGAACGTCAAGTATGTCATGGCTATGACGCACCACTGAGTCCCTCAGGAACGAAGTTTAACGGTCGTTTAACTCGAGCTCAATCAACAACACACAGAGAGTTGCGCATGAAGTCAGTTATCAGAAGTTATGCATATTTCATGTCAAGGATGAAAACTGTGATATGTGAACGAAGAGACCGCGCGCCGAGGAGGATACAGTATTACGGGAAAGATGTGAAAGGTAGGGTTCGCTATCAACTCAGAAGAAGGGGCGGCGATGGGAGGTAGTACCCGTATGAGAGTGCTCACACTCACGGGCCCGCTTGCAATCTTTGCGAGGGGTGCTGTGGATGCCCAAAGCCCTTTAGTCCTGATGGGCACACGAGCGCTGCGACCCTGTGAAGATAAATCCGACATTCAGCACATGAAGCTGCGGTCAAGGTCAGGCATAGGCATGTCGCTCCGCCTACCGTTCGGTGGAGCTCCTGCTCTGCGTGCCGGCGACCTTCGTATGAGGTATTTATATTAGGGTTCGCAAGAGCAGCTTCTGAAAGCGTAGCCGGATTCTGGTGTCAGCGGACGTGAAGAACTGGACCGTGACGACCGGAGGCTCAGACGGTGGATTAAAGGCGTATCCTTTTGCCACGTGATCGCGATCTTTCGTGCCGAAGCAGTGGCGACGGCGCGGAGCTTCAACTTAGGGGCAGGCTTCCCCTATGGATTGATAGTTCTGCTGTCCTGCTCCTGACGGCGGTGCTGACCGCGGGACTCCCATACCGCTGATGATCAAAATCTGAACCACTGCACAATGTTATCCGAAACGCTGCAAAATGATCATCCCCATCCCTAGACCAAACGATCTTGGAACTGCGCAAATTGAATTTTGCAGACGTGACGCTAAGTAGTATCGCAATTTGAGATTGCCACGAAGCCGAAGTCCAAGAAGAGTGAGTACGGGCAGTATTGGATCTCGTTTCCGCTGTTCACGCATCATCCGCATCTTCAATTTTCACAGAGAAGAAGCGGCGGATGGCTAAAGATGCTGAGCCTACGCCAGACCCCAGTTCATCTTCGTCCGTTCTCCCTCCTCTACAGCATGGTCCTCCTGAACAATCTAGCCAATCTACCGATATCCAAATTGTGTGTGGTCTCTTCCAACTTCATTCCATCGAAGACCTCACGCCTCATGCTTTGACGCCTAGCTTTTCCAAGAACTTGCGCTAGTACGTTGTCCCTTTCCGTGTTAGTGATGACCGCAAAGCTCATATACCGATGCCTAGATCTGGGCCGAGCATGAGATATCGAAAGCTGATCACAAAGAATGATTCGCTGACCTGAAAGCATCTAACATTGGGCTCGAGAATGAATTTATTGAGCTCAAAAATCAAGTTATCAAGCTCTCCAAATCACTTGATTATGTGAGTGATCTTCTCCAGACTGCCATTTATTTTGGTGTGCGTAGCTGGAGCTCATTTTCCTGTCAATCTGCTCATTGTACTCCTCTACTATTCCCTATTGTATTAATCATTGCATGGCACTTGATGAGCCCCACAAATGCATGGCTAAAGTCTATGAGCTCAAACCTGAAGAGCTCTGATTTTGATCCACCATGCCTGAACAAGGACCAGCTGATGAACAGGATTAGTGCTGGGAGATGTTGGACATGTTGGTTGAACAAGGAGGACCGCGAGTTGCTCGACAGGGAAACTCCAAAAATGGTCTATGGCACTGGCACCATCCGTGACAAAGGGAATGCCGCTGCCCATGAAGGTTACACAACGCGACGTCAGCCTGGCGGTCTTGAGTACAAGGACGCAGCAGGGATGCAACGCGAGTCGATTCACAAGATTTACAAGTACATGTATTCCTTGGTGCTGGCCAAGGGGCGGCGAGGTCGACACACGGAGCACACAGAAACACAGGAGGACAGTTTCGGAACTTTTGTAATGTTGACGTCTTCTCCGCAGCGTGGGAACAGCGCGTTTGGACAGGACCCCCGGCAACCAACCAAAATGTATGTTCCGCCAAAACATGCAAACTACCATGAGCTGGGGGGTGCCCTGTGGTGCCGTCTGACTACCGGAAATCGCAGAGACCTCCGGAGAAGGTCGTTTTTCTACCAGAAATCGGATCAGACATCAAAAAAATCGTAAAAAATCGCAAAAAATCGTAAAAAAAATCGTTTCGCGTCCTGCACATCATCTGTAACTATCCATGTCACTAGATACACTGTATAGTAATTATATCAGCTTAGTTGGACTCCTCACCACTACCACCCACTTGAACTGTTCGTCGCCGACCATTAAACTCCTTCATAGCATCTCAAATGCTTGCAAGCAACCTCGGCCGCATTTGCTTCATTTGCCGGTTGGACTAGCTATCTAAGGTAGTACTAGGTTAGGGCAGACTGATGAACTGACAACCCGATGACTGGACTACCGCAAATCGGATCAGACCTCAACCCCAGTGAGAATTCGGTCCAGGGGCTTGCAGGCTAAAGTACAGGTGTACCGTAGGATACAGGGAGATCTCGTTAAAATCTGCTAAAATGCAGGCGCTCGCACCGGCTATTTCCAATTTGTGGTGCCAAGTGACACGTGCCTGTGTGAGTGGAGTCTGCACCGCGCTCTGGAGTCTGCAGGCGACTCTGCATGCAGCGCCGCCAGCTACTTCCTGTATGGTGTAAGCCCTCTAAACGAATGCCTCATTCATTCCGCGTTGTAAACATGCAGTTGCGGTGATGAGTCTGCCTCTCCCGTGCGTGCTCTTTGTCTAATGTCAACAGTCTCGAGCTCGAGTTACCCAAGTTCGTCCTTCTCCACTATCACTGTGTCGAGTGCGAGACTGTGTCTTTCTCTACTATGGTTTCCACTGGTGCTCAACCAAACTGAAATGCAAAAAAAAAAAAACTATCAATGTGACTGTATAAAATATCACGGAGGGGTACTAACACCATGCAGCAAGCAGACTTATTATAACCACAGGGGGGACCGCTTTCAAGAGTCCCGCAAAGCAGTCATCGATGGACGTGCTGGACAAGGGTCAGCTTTATTGGTATCTTCCTCGCAGGCTTCCCATGCAGGTGGTGTCAATAGCGCCCCGCAGTCAGGCAGCCGGCTCTCTAGTCGGCCGCCCAGTGCAGCTGCCGGAAGGAGTGTGAATTTTGCGGTAAGTTTCCGCTGCGTCTTATATATTTTCTCATTTTTGTATATATCCATACTCACAGACTCAGATGTTACGCAGACAGAACAGGACCTGGATGTCCACTTGGAGCAGCATCGGCTTGAGGCTGAGTGGCCCCAGCAGGACGAGTTCAATCAACACTCAGACGGGGAGGGACAACAGTCAGATGCAGACGAGCAGCATCGAGAACTGGACCAGGACGAGCAGGATCCGCTACTATTTGCATTAGAACAGGATCCACTGCCGGACGACCTGGAAGAACATCTCGATGTCGGCAGCACTGCTGAAATGGCCAGACGTGCAGTCTCCGATGCTCCACCCCCCATCTATCGTAGGCCGCCGCCGCAGCTGGATCTCGATGAGGATGATGATGACGATGAGCAGCTTTCTCACATAGCAGACGTTCGGCTCTCCCAGGAGTTCATACGTGCCCTCAGAGATGCACGTCACAAAGATAGCGGTCTCGACGAGGCTGCGATTGAGCGGCTGCGTAACCCCTCTACTGATCCTCTCACTCTCGATGATCCTGATCTTCGACTTTCTCTTGACACATTCTTCGCTGTCAGTAATGGTTCGGAGAAGATCTACGAGTTGGTGCACCATGGCATCCTCCGTCATTATCCCGACTCTGGCATGCTCACACATGCTCAAATTAAACGATGCATTGCAGAGATAAGTGGCATCGTCCCTATTCTCAACGACATGTGCCCCAACTCGTGCCACGCCTACACTGGCCCCTATGCTGACCGCGAGACATGTGCCTTCTGTTCTGAACCACGTTATGATCCTCTTGTGCTTGCTCAAAGCAGGGGACGCAAGAAGGTCCCCCGACTTGAGTACCGCACCATACCTATCGGTCCTTTCCTACAGGCCCAGAAGGCATCCGAGCAGAGTGCGCAGGACCTTCTGTATCGAAAGGAGGTGACGGAGAAGATTATGAGGGAGTGGCATACCCAGGATGGTCTCACTGAGTTCAGGGACATCTTTTGGGGCACTGACTACCTCGACAATGTCGAGAATGGTAACATAACTCCGGATGACATGTGTTTGATGTTCTCTATCGATGGGGCTCAGCTCTACGAGAAGAAGATGTCAGACTGTTGGATTTATATATGGATTCTACTCGATCGTCGACCAGATCAGCACTACAAGAAGCGGCACACCCTTCCTGGTGGCTTCATTCCGGGCCCCAACCACCCCAAGAACTTGGACTCTTTTATCTTCCTGGGACTCTATCATCTCGCAGCAATCCAGAATGAAGGGGGCTTCGTCATTTGGGATGCACTGCTGAAGATGACACACCAGTGCAACCCATGGGTGCTTTTTGTCACGGCAGACACACCGGCGCTCGCAGATATTGATGGACAAGTCGGTCATGGTGGAAAGCATGGCTGTCGGAGGCATTGCGGTTTCCTGGGGTGACACAAACCACGCGAGCCTCGATATTACTATGCTGCACAATGCCCGCATAATTACGACATCGCGGGGTGCAACCACGATGACTGGATTTATTTTGAACATTCTTCTCCTTCCACTGCAGAAAATGCTGAAAGGTGCGTATCCATAGGAGTGGTAGGCTGTTTTCGATGCTTGAATTGATGAGATAACCATGTCAGATATTGCCAAAACCTTGCCAAAGTCATCTCGTCTCGTACCCAAACTGCCTTCGTCGAGAACCACAAGGCAACTGGTATATGCCACCCATGCATATTCAGTGCTCTGTCCTGAATCACACCCCTTCCAGCATGCTTTCCGATTGATCTCATGCATCTCATCGCATTGAACCTGCCCGATATCCTTCTTAGGCTATGGCGCAGTGAGATTGTCTGTGCAACAACTGATTCTAAGGCAAACTGGCGGTTTGCTGTTCTAGTTGACAATGTGTGGAAAGCGCATGGAAAGGCAGTCAGGGATGCAGTTTCTTATCTTCCCGGTTCCTTTGATCGTCCACCACGCAATCCTGCAGACAAAATCAACAGCGGTTACAAGGCATGGGAGTATCTGACATGGATCTTTGGATATAGTCCCACCTTGCTCCACAATGTCCTCCCCGATGTATTCTATCGTAACTACTGCCAACTAGCCTGCGGCGTTCGAGTAATTTATCAGCATGGCTACACCCTCGCAGAATTACAAGTCGCATATCAACTTCTCACGACATTTTGTGATGACTTCGAGACCATTTACTGTGAACATTGGGCAGATCGTATCCATTTTGTTACCCACACCATCCATATTGTCTCCCATCTTCCTCATGAACCTTTGCGCACTGGCCCATCTGATGCTACAACTTAGTGGCCGATGGAGCGTGCAATTGGAGACCTCACCGCACAGATCAGGCAGCCTTCGAAACCATATGCCAACCTCTCTATACAGGGTGTGCGTTGTGCTCAGGTGAATGCACTCGCTGCAATGGCCCCTGACCTCAATTCTCATGGTGGCAGATCGACGCTGCCCCGAGGTTCGATAGATTTGGGAGGTGAATATGTCTTACTTAAGGCAAGGGATAACTGTGCGAGAAAGGTGCGTGACTGTGAAGCGGAGGCCATTCGATCATATCTAGCAGAGGTAGGGGAGGAGAATGTCTCTGTGACAAAAGTAACGAGATGGGCGCGCCTTCGACTTCCAACTGGTCAGAACGCTCGGTCAGAATGGAGGGAGATGAAGGACCTGACACAGCTCAGGATGTCATGCAACGTTAAGGTATGTTTTAAAGTCATTGTTTGCTCTATCACACAACTGATATAACCCGGTTTATCGGGTTTATTCTACAGGTACAACTCGCTGAAAGGTCGCAAATTGCTGAAGTACTCTATTATTTTATCCTCATCGTTGATGGAATCAAAAAAGCAGTAGCCATGGTCTCATTGTACAGCGATCCAAACCCCGACCTTCTCAAGCAGTCTTATGGCACTTATTGGTCCTCAAAGCACCAAGGCGACACGGCACTACGTGTGATAGACTACCACACTATCAAATCTGTCGTGGCTATGGTGCCTATTGCTGATCGCTATTTTCTCGTCAAGAAGCTGGGCTTAGAGATTGTTCGACTGGGTGGAAGTGAGGAGGATATGGACATGGATATGGATATTGACTCGGATTAGTACAGTGTAATAGCATTTAAAAGTCATATACAAGTAATCTGATATTTGTATCCAATGCGAGAGTATATATAAAATGGGGGGAAATATCTAATGCGGACGCTTGTAGATGGATATGGCGCCTATTTTTCGGGTGACACTCGCTAACAAGATGCTTGTTATAAGTTCATTTTCTTTCGTGACATTAGACTCACTCGAACTTCTCATGCCAGACCCTCCTCCCCGTCTTATAGCACACTATGCACGAAGCTCGTCTTCATCCTCTCGTCATTTCCCTACTAACTCTAGATCAGCTTCTGGAGAGTTCATTGCCAGCCCTCTCTCAAGACAGTCCCCGCTAACACCCATGTCAGACTCGCCCATCGAACATCGGTACTCTGGCTCGTCTGTTCCATCTGAAGGGTTTCGAACACGACCACATACACCATCATTTGACCCACGATTTATGTATGACCGCGCTGCATTCACCCCGGACAATTCAGTGGGCTCAGAGGGAATAATGAGTACAAATGCAACTGACAACAGAACATTTGATACGGTTAGAGCGACTCACTTTCTTCCTTGAGTTTGCTTGAACTTACATACCAAGCAATATCAGACATATTCCGACACTTCAGATTGGAAGGTCAAAGTTGTCGGGTCCGCAAGTAGTTCAACTTTATTACGCTATCGCAATCGCGCATACCAGGAGGCCATGGAGACTGAACAAAGCCTTCGCACTGAGGTTGCTACGCTCAGTGCAGAGTTAGCTGGAATAAAGTATGTATCTCATAGCTCTCAATGATTGCTCAAATTTACACAACGTAGATGGGTAATCCAAAATCTTCCCTCGATGCCTCGCGAAGGTGCCTCACCTGGTTTCTATCCACTTTCCGCATCCTCATCCAAGTCACAAACCTCCATGTCCTCTCTTCCACGAGCTAGCCTTCCCCGTCCTCCACCTATCATTGTTGACGACGATGATGATGATAATGACAACGTTAATGGCAATTCCAAGTCTGGAGTTGAACTATTCTGGATGAAGAGCAGCTGGACAAGATACCTTGCTGACCTTGATGCTGTTTCCACAAGGTCTGACGAGGCCTCTTCAGTTCACAGAAAAATGGGATGGGCAGTCACGAAGCAGGGTGAGCCAATCACTACAGAGCGCCATGATGAAATGCATGGGTTTGCCCGTGAATTCTATCAGGACTGGCTTAACAAGAGGGTCAGCCCATTGAAGTGGAGTGCTCTCGACCAGACATTGGCTCCTGACTATCGTGCATGCATGAATGCGCATTTTCCAGAACTCGCCCTCTGTAGTGGAGATTAGAAGGCGATGGAGATTGGGACCCAATACTATTCAGCGTGGCTTGGCGAGTGCGGTCGCAGAACTACACTAATCACTGAGAAGAGGCAACGTGGTCTTCCAGTCAAGGATGAAGATGACGACGCTAGTTCCACTTTGACTATAGACAGCAACCAAGGACTCAGTGTTCCTGCTACCAAGCGGTGTCGTGCTCCAAAGAATGCTAACAAGCGCGCGAAGGTCGACATTTCGGAGGCACCTCTTTCATCAGCGAGCAGACAGCACAACCTTGATCCAGCAGTGGCCCATGCTTCTGCACCTTCATCAACTGATCAGCTAGTCAATGTCAATTTACTACCACCTGCCGCACCACCAAGCGTGCTCACCGCTGCTGCTAGCAATTCCTCCAATACTTCTTTCAGCACATCAAACAGTCTAGATATTCCGCCCTCGCTCTCAGATTCTGGCTCCTTCTCTACAGCGGTCATCAATAAACCCTCTCAAAGTTCTGAGGGCCCATCACTACCTTTGATAGATAACTCTCTGACGACTCTAGCCGACGCATCTTTCAATGGGCCAGATATATTACCGGTGATACTGCCAACTGCACGTCTACTCGCAGCAAATCTGGTAAGTCTATCCCGACAGAACTCAATGTGATCGCATCTTAATTCTTGCGATAGGACTGTATTGAGAATCCGTGAGTATCTGAACATAGCGTGCTCAATCTGCTTATTTCTCTATTTTTGTAGGACGTTGTTGTCACCGGCCGTTGAACCTGCCGATCAGGAAGCTAAGTCATCGGAAGGACTTACTCAACCTTCGGCTTTCAAGGTAGCTACTGCCTATACATTCCCTTGACTTTCCACCCACTAATAATCGTTGTGCAGGCACCAAAAAATCCATTGTATGTGCTATCGTTCTACATACACCGTGACACGACTGATATTCAAACCCTTAACGCAGCGCGAATATCTGTCGAACTGAAGATATGCCCACTTTACCTCCAATTCCTCAAGTAATATCAACCTCGCCATCTTCTCAAGCGTCGTCTGCTCCGAGGTCCAACTCACTCCCCGCTGATCAATCCTCTGTCGCTGAACAGATGCCCTCCCAACCTCTTGATCTAAGCGCTGCCCCACCGATAACTGTCAGTTCTAGTAGCCTCGAAGTTTCTTTCATGTCTATGCCAGTGATCGCTCACGCAATATATTCTAAGAAACCACGAAGCTCAACTGAAAACTCAAAGAAAAAACCTTGGGCTCCCACGAAGACCGTTAACGGCCGGTATGTTTACATTATTTTTTCTTTCGTCTTGATACCGTTAATCTTTTACAGTAATGAGTGCGGACGTATGTAGCTGGAGACTCATGAGGGTGGATCGGCTGATGAGTTCAAACGGCATTGGGACAGTTTGTCTAAGGATGAAAAAGCGGTATGTTTCTTTTTTTAACTAGCAACATATTACACACTTATTTTGTTGTAGGCTTGGAACCAGCAGGTGAAAAATAAGGCATGTACCACAATGCTCGCTCTCATGATAAGACATTAACTTGCATGGACATCTGATTATTTAGGCTTCCGCAAATCTTCCTGCGCATAGTCCGGGCCAATAATCATTCTGACGGTTTGCTTCATTGCAGTGCGTTTTCATTTAGTTCGTTGATTGCGAATTAATACCGAGAGGGTGTTAGGTAAGAGGTATAGCGATGAGAGGGTATCAGAAGGAGGAGTACGTGCAGAGGGCAAGCGGGAGTGAATGGGATGCGATGCGATGGAAGTCGCGAGGCAAGAAGGAATGCCGTATTATCAAGGGGCCCGTCGTAGCCTGACTCTGCATGAATCTGACGGTATTGGCCTGGATTAGAATGTAATTAACGGTGTTTTGTGGATATGAAAATGAGACTGCAAGTGACGACCTCAGACTACATTTGCCTGGATAGGACTGCAGATATGCATAGCGACACACAGGTAAGGTATTAAAGGAATGTTCACATTGCTCTCACCAATTGCTTGTGTTTGCCGAGAAACGCGTACTGTCAGAACACGCTCCAGTCCAAATTTCCAGGCAAGAACACCTGCAGATCTCGGCGGCAACTGGGTAACACAAGCGCGAGAATGCCTGTGTGTGCCTGTTGCTCACTATTGCTACCTAGATCGAATTTTCACTGGGCCTCAACCACAGGGAACTGACTACCGGAACATTTTCAGAGCTGCGGCGCTACGCGCCGCTGGACTACCGTGGGAAGAACATACATTTTGGTGGGTTGCCGGGGGTCCTGTTTGGACCCGCTCTTTATAATCCGTCCTTTCGTACGTTCCGTGACTCATGCGTTGTTTTTCCTGCTCTCCTTTCTTCGCTCCCACCGTCACCAAACTCTCACTGCTTCAGCTTTATCATGGCCGGCTGGGTATCTCTGAGTGACAATCTTCCTCGCTCTCTCAAATCTAGACTCGCAACGTGCGCCAAAGTCATCTGGCGCGAACTGGCGGACAAGCACGTCTATGAGCTAGACATCTGGTGGAACACGGTCGGCGTCCGCTACATCCCGCCCTCCGCGCCAGACAACGACCCCACCCCGCAGGCCCTCATCGTGAACCTCTTAGAGGGAGAGCCGGATTATCCTAGCACAAGCGCGGCGTTCACCGTCGACATAATGCGGCGACGGGTCAAAGACCAACGCAATATTGGGTACGCGGCGATCCCGGAAGCGTGCATGCCCATCCTTAATGACCTCGAGGAGTGGGTCTTGGGTATACCGGAAAGGCAGAGGGAGGAGATGGCGAGGCGTGCGGCGAAGGCGGAGATGATAAGGGAGGCGCAGCGGAATAGGAAAAGGGAGCTGAAGGAAGCGGAGGAGAGAGCTGCGGAGGCTTATGAGGAACGAACGCATTTAAAGAGAACACGAGAGAATAGGACGTATCCTCTAGGCTCTTGCCAGGTGTGCGGCGAAAAGGTGCGTTGTTTTCCTTTGTCTTTTTATGTTGAGCCCATAGCGGTGCTTCAGTTAGTCAAATGCTCCCAATGCGATACACGTTCGTGTCCGGTTCGAGGATGCGACGGCGGCAAAGTGGATGACATCCATACCTGCAGTCAACATTCCGATAAGCGCTACTGCTCGTCTTGTCGGTCTCGCTCGAACCAGGAGCTCATTGTCGACTGCCCATCGTGCGGCGAGTCGTTCTGCTCGACCGATTCAAATCTGGTCCACTGCGAGGGGACGTCATCGTCCAAGGTGAGGTCAAGAAGATACACGATCCAAAGGCGGTCAGATGCACGACCTGTCACAACGACGAATCAGTCGACTGGCAGGACTGCTGCAACGAACGCTGTTCAACGCGGAACAATCGCTCTCCCAAAGGCCACTGCCTGGACTGCGTCGGGCACGGTGAATATTGCTCTCAGCATCTAGACGACTCATTTGAGTGGTGGTGCTCTCGGTGTGCCCCCAAATACGCAAACCCTGCATGTCCTTCGTGCAGCGCTGAGACGTGCCCCGAGGACATCCGACATCAATGCGCCTGTGGCAAGATCGATACGTGCGCTCAATGCCTTCCGGAGTCCGATTCAGAGGGCGACGAACAAGACGAGAGACCTGACGACAATGAAGACTTCGGCAAGAGCAAGCCAGAGTCCAAACCAAAAGCCATCACGTTCCGCGAATTCAGGTGTGGGGTGTGCCAATGGACGGAAAGAATGTGCCAGCCCTGTTTGCAGGATGTTAATTCATGCCCGCAATGCTACGAAACAATGTGTGATGACTGCTTGCATTATGATCATTGCGACGAATGCGAGCAGGACGTGAAGATTTGCGAGCCATGCTTAGGGGATCGGAAGGAGTGTCCGAGATGCTCGATGCCGCTTGACAGCGATATGGAAGAGGTGGCATTCGAAGCGATGTACGAGGAGGATGAGACGGACTATGGGTTCATGTAAGTCACAGGCATTACGTACGTTGTCTATGTCGTTCAGGCCATTAGCTGAATTATCGACCGCGGTTCGTTTCAGAATTGGACGTTGATGCAAACCAAATTTCATAATTCCAATCAAATTTTTCACCTCTCACACGCAACTGTGCCAGTCTTTTGCCAACACTACCCTGAACCTCTCAGCGGCGGTTGGCACGAAACATATACAAAAAAACTTTCTCCCGCCATCTATTTTTTTGTCAGATCGCTGTCTGTCTTGCTTATCCACTCGTATCGCATAATTATGTATCTTTCGTGTACTTGTTGTCGTGTTTGAATGATATGATCATCGGTCATTGCAAAAATGAGCGATGAGATGGCGAACAACGTAGTAAGACGTCCTTCAATATGTACATTGTAGATCTCGTGTGTAAACATCACATCCAGCGTGAATTTCACCAACTCCGCCGGAGCACTTCACGATACTCACGTCATACGCGCAACCCAACTTAGGTCTGACCGTCGGTGACATGAGACGTGCAGCTTGAAGAAAGTAAGTCGTTTCCTTTGCACACAACGCGAAGTTACGCGAAGTTAGCAGCGGGCGCACCGCTGCGCTCGGACATCACACTAAGTCCAGCTGTGATGAGACGGATTCTGTCGTATCTGCATCCCTCGATGCATATGCATCTCTCTCCATTTCCCCCAACCCGGAAAGTTTACGATCTTAGCCGCTTTCGTCCTCTCCTCGCTCATATCACGAAACGTGCAAGTGATATCCTTGGGCCTCCTTGGGCACAGGATTCAAGTGTCTGCCAACCACGCGTCTTCCGCCGCACGGCGATGCCTTGCACGATTGCCACGCAGAAGTCATCGCGCGACGTGGGGCCGTGCGTTGGTTTTTAGAGGAAGCACGAAAAGACGCGAGCAGTTCTTCCGGGTCAGAATGGATTGCGAGGGGAGAAGACGGATGCTTTGCTCTCAGGGACGACGTTCACCTGTACCTTTATGTCTCCACCGTACCATGTCAGACCCATTTCTCCACATCTGTTCTTTTTGTCTCTTTTTTTTTGGTCAATGTTGCTCTTGCTTTGATACTTACATGATACATCAAGGCGGGGATGCGTCGACGGGTCTGCTGGCCTCTGCACAAGACCCGTCTATGGCCTCTCTGAAAAATTCCACGCCATGGCCGCCCCTCCCACTTGACGTGCCTTCCCGAGGGCGCGACAACTATGCCCGAGTGGGCGTGCTGCGTACCAAACCGGGACGCGCAGACGCGCCCGCAGTCCTCAGCATGTCTTGCAGCGACAAGATCGCGTTGTAGTCTGTGGTAGGTATACAGGGGGCGCTCACGAGCGGCATCTTCAGGCCTTTATACGTACACGGTATCATCATGGGGGAGGTGGATGTCGGAATGAGGGCGATGGTGAGGGGAGAGTGTGAGAGGGCATTTTATGATCGGATAGGAGAGCTGAAGGGCAGGTATCAATTTACCAGTGGAAGGAATGAGAAGTATTTTTTCCATGTTTGCTCCGTTTGTTTAGGTCTTCCAGCAGGGTATAAGGTTGCCCGACCGTCGATTCATTTCACATCCTTGCCTTTCATCCATTCGCGTGTGTCCCTACAAGAAGCAAGCAGCTCTTCGAACGACGGTGGGCAAGTTTTGCATTTGAAGCCGTTTATCAGATTATGGAATGTCGTATTAACAAATTCATTGTAGCGCTTTGCTGGATCGCAGACACCGGCAAACTTCCTGAAGTTCTGATCAACGGTCTTCGAAGAGGTGTGCCCCCAAAGCACCGAATTAACGACAACTTCAGGTATGTATATATTTTCATAGCCACCCGCCTTGAACTCGTCAAACTCCAACTGCGAATTCGTCCCTCAGGCCTTGATATCCAAGATATCCCTCCACACCCTCTACCACTCGACACTTGAAGCTGCCAATGCCACCGTAGGCCTCTCTCTCTTCGCCCTTTCCCACCCCACTTCACCTCTCACCCTCCTCCTCTTTAATATTGACTGCACCTCGTCTACCCGTCCCGATTCTCGTCCTTTCCCTCCCAATGTTGTCCACAGTGAAACGATCACCTACTATTTACACCGTGAGACGGTCCATCAACGCACCATTAAATTGCAATACCCGTCTCCCTCAGTCCGATGCACTATTCGCAGGCTGGATACGCAGCGGTTGCGAAATGGGAGAGGTTCGATGCCCGAGGCGCACTCGTCGTCCTCAACATTACCGACGCTAGAAATCCAGACACTGTGGAGACAGAACGTCCGATCAAATTTCTTCAAGTTCACACATTCCGTGCCATGGGTCAGGGGTATTCATGATTTTGCTTATGGGGACCGTGGTATGATAGTCCACCGTCATCCTTCCATTCATTCATATCCGATATATTCAAAGGCTGAATGGGAATTGACGCCAGCCTCATAGATGCGCTGCCCACACACATCACGACAGAATATGTACTGTATATGTATCCTATGTAATCGAGTACAGACCTGGGGAATCATAAGAGCATCTAGAACATAAGTGGTATCCGACCTGTGTATGAATCCCTCGTGCATCACCAGAAAATTCACCAATCATCGGATGGCAACGGAGAAGGATTACTTGACGAAGAGGAAATAATGAGATAAATAAGAGAGGGACCAGGAAGAGGCATTAAGTACAACACATAACACATTCGTAAGGGTATCGTACCATCGTACCATCGCATCCCTGCCGACGTGTCACGCAGGGCGGAAGGGAATCATATAAAGAAATCGTGGCAACACGCGACCGGATCGACCAAGCGCGTATAATATTATATATACGATATATCCCGAAGAAACACACGACGTGCAAACCAAAGAACCCATCGACGGACACTACCGACCGAGCAAATAAAAACGAAAAAGAAAGGAAAACCTTTCTTATTGCTTATTGCTGCTTCTTGTCTTCGAGCGATATATCCTCGCCCGCGGCGATGGTGTCGATCTGAGCGAGCAAAGGGGGAGAATTGGGCGCGAGCGTCTTTTCTTGGAGGATGGGCGAGACGGGTGTGGACATGTCCTCGGGGACGACGGTGGGACTCGATCGACCCGAGCGAAGGTTGGCCTCGGCAAGCTCTTTGCGTAGGGTTTCCAGTTCGAGTTCAAACCTGCGCGGACAAGGTCAATAAATCAGGCGAGCTGGGAATGGGTGGTGTGGGTGGGTCACGACGATACGCACTTGCGACCGAAAACCTCGATGTAGAAACCTCCGCCATTCCAGACACTGACGCTAAAGATCAAGAGAAGGAAAGCGCCGCTCCAGAACGAGCTGTCGTACAGGACGAAAATGGGCAGGATGGACGTCAGGACGGCGTAAACTGAACATGCACACATCCCGATCAGCCAAGTTCCAGATATTGATTGACGACTTTATGACCACGCACCGAATTGTCCTGCCATGAAAGACTCGGCGCGATACTTTGCGGGAATGGAAGACAGAGCGCGACTGATTGCGCCACGCTTGTTGTTGAGCATGAAGGAAAGCGAGGTTGTGCGCTGTCCAGATTCGATCTTCGTGCGGCGATTGACATACACGAACTAGGTGGGGGTTACTGGTCAGGGTATGTGGATCGGAAGCCCATGGATGTATGCTCGCCTTCCAGTACATTAATTGCCAAACCAAATCTGTGGGGCAAGACTCCATGAACGAAGTCATAGAGGGGTCGAGAGTCGGGGTAGCTCACAAATGAGACTGCTCAAGAGCAGCGCTTTCCAAGGATGAAGATGTGGCACTTGTCTGAGGGCAGGAAAACGCTCCTCCGCGTTGGGATAGAAGTGTCTACCAACATGGAGATTCAATAAACTGATATGACGCATAACCATGTGCGACTTTTGGTTTTACCTGATGACGGTGAATGCGAAAGGGGAATAAATGTGCACGAACAGCGACGTGACCTTGTCAATATCGTGAAACACCAAGCTGTTCCTCCATGTGATAACTGCACTCGCGACGGCCCCATGGGAGAGACAATAGCACGCGACGAACATCCACTCGCTCTGCGGGAAAATCCAGATGTAGAAAAAAATTGAGGATGAGCACGTAGTAACAGAGGTCGAAGAGGAAGTAGTGCCACAAGCGTTTTTTGTAGCTGTATATGCGCATGGGAAGGAGGAACATGGCTTGCAGCGTGTAGGCGACGTGTACCCATCTGTGTTTCAAGATATTCCGCGTATGAGGCGACGAAGAAAATTGGATGATGAATCGGATCGACATACTCTGGAGCCAGGCCAAAGAGGAGAGCGGACACTAGAACGGACATAACACCAAAGAAGAACGAGATCTTGTCGCGCGTCCGGACTACTCGAGCAGACTGCCATGCCGTCGCGAGTGATGTCATACGCGTAGCGAACTGGGAGGAAGGAGCATGCAGATTCCTTCATGGACGCAAAGACTATGGAGAGACGCACCTTGAGCCGCAACTTTTGCAACTCTTTGTCCAAGTTCTGGGCCAACAGCACGTCCGGGGAAGTCGATTTGGCCTTGAGATCATTGAACGCGAGCTCGGCCTTCAGTTTCAGCTTGTCGGTCTGCTTGGTGAGGTTGCGCTGGATCAGGTCGATGCGAGCGTCGAAATACGTCTCCAAGGTGTCTGCGTCATTTAGCCTCTCCAACAGCACAAAGACGTGCAGGTTCTGAGTGGCTTACCCAATAAGGTGAAAGCGCTCGTCAGTTCTGTGCTGTCTTCACGCACGAACCGTTCAAAGGGCAAAGTGAAGTAGCCCATATTCAAGTTGAGTAGGTTGGGAGTGTCGGATCGTGAAGGTGGGGAGGGTGGACGAGAATCTGCGTCCGACGACATGGTGTGGGTTGCGAGCGACAAAAAAAAGAGTTCAAAGCGTATATAGTGTGGGGACAAAGGTATGGGGAGTGTGGCAAATGGCCTCTCCAGTGCAAGCGGAATTGTTCAAGTAAGTAGATGTGATGCGTGGAGGACAGCGGCCAGCCTGTGGCCCTGCAGAGGACTTGACCAGTGCTTACGTCATTTACGCGTCGTCGCTTCCCTTTCTGTCAACGGCCCGTCTCCGAGTCGCACCTCCTGCATAACTTCAAGCTCTTCAAGCTTCAAACCACACCTCGTTCCATGGTCTGCTACAGAGCACTGGCCAGCGATCGCGTATGTTCTTGCCAATCACCTTGTCAGTGCTGAATCTGTGCTCGAGCGAATGCCACAACTCTTAACTTACAGGAACCCAGCTGTGTCTCGTCCCCGCCGGAAGCTTCACAGTCATTTCATACCTTGAAAAGTTGAGTTATTGCAAGGAGTGGAGCTCCTCAGGTTGGCATCGGGAATTCGCCTTAACATTTTTTTTGCCATCTCTCGGCCTCATCGATATCGGTGGCCTATCTTTGATTTCCCAGCATCGGTGTCAATCAACCTGCGAGTACTGATCAGAGACTGCAGCTGACTTGGCCGCCTGACTTGCTCTTCCAGTCCATCCACGCCCCAGGCTAGATTCCATTCTCGAGGTCTACATGCGGCTCTTCGTCACTTGAACCCTCTTGACATTCTGGCCGCCAAGCTTGGTTGAGGGATTTCTAAGCCAGCCTCACAGTCATCAGACGCTGTACCTTGGGGCCCTTGAGAAGAGCATCATATACATATCCAAGTCAACGACGATGTGACCTGAGTTGGCAATGGCTTCTGCATACAATATGAGCTATTCGGCTTCTTCAACATCTATTGCTCGATGATGTACACGCCTCGGTCATCTGACTCTTTTCACGATCGTTTGATAGACACAAGGTCATCCGTACGTGTTTCGACCCACCACCCTATCTCACAAAACCAATTCACTTCTCGCTGACAGTCTTCCAGAATTGTGACACGCACCGAGAGGTCACTCCCACCGGATCCATGTGTCTTGCCTCCTGCACCGTGCACTGTTCACACCCACTCCAAGACTCATACGTATTCCGTCCGTCGCTCGTGCCTATGCACATATTCCGTACCATGGCGTCATCGCCTGCATCGCCTGTCCATTCGACCTCCGTTCCTAGCTTCTAATCGCCCCCAAGGCTTGTTTATCTCTATATTTATCGTAGCACGAGGGGGGGAAAAGTTGAGGCTTCTTTACAGAATCCAGAAACCCGTCTCCCTGGCCCGCCAGAATCCGACACACTCAATCGGCAATGTCATCACACCCTGCCCGGCGCTCTACGACTCGCAGCACCCGTCCAAACTACGTACTTCCATCCCTATGCCTGCCGACCGTGGGCAACATGACAATCCGTTCCTCGCCTTGGCATCCTCGTACCCTCACATCCCAAGTAAACGACTAACCCCCGATGCTCATGCTAAGCTTCAATGTCTCTCTGTCATCTCTAACCCATATTCGGTCAACAGACAACGATCCTGCCGCCGCCCCTCGGAGCGCCCTCCAAGCTCACATACCCCAAGTCGGCTCTCGTCCCTTCATCCGTGGGTCATGACACCAAGACTTACGTGCCCCCAACTGTATACACCCACTCACTCGATCACACTCGCTCTAGATCCCGCGTTCCATATCGCCTCCTTCCGCGGGGAATGTGGGGAAAACAAGCCTGGAGCGGTGGAAGCATGACTCTCTTTCCTATTTCTCTTTCCGCCTCGTTACTCAAGCTGTTCCGTCGAAAGAGCCAAGCGTCTTTTTGTTCTTCTCTCCTTCTTTCCACCCGTCATCCGCAGCTGGACCCTTGTCCCGCTGTTCACTAAACACCGAGAGCTTGTGTCCATGAGACCCTTCCCCAGTCCCCCATCCCCTGTGCCCCCAACGTTCCCGATCGGCCATCTCCCCCCTTCCCGCCCAAGAGCAAAGCGAAGCAAAGAGAGCGTCTATGGAATCATACCCCGCGCCCATCTCCGACTCGCTGACCCCTCGCTCGCACCGACCAATAGATCACGCGGGTCTGACACTCTCCAAAAACATGTGGTGATCGGTCAGGTTGCATGATGTTGGACGAAAAGAAAAAAGTTGCGAGTGGCGTGGCATCCTACCTCCGAATCGTCGTTTCTCGAAGCTCGTCCTCATTCCCCCTCCCCCTTCCCCCCACATTTTCTTTGATCCTTCCCATAGAACGCGAGCGTCTCTCTACTTAGGTCGACTAATTCCTTTCAGACCTGTTGACTCAAGCTTCGAACTGGTGGGCACGCGACCCCGATCGCGCCGTCGAAACAGCCACTTTGCGAAACGTATGTACAGGACAACAACGACATCATCGCCATCGCATCTCCGGCTCTTCCTCTGGCTGCAGCACATCTGCAACATGGACACCCCCACGCGCCCATCCCGCTGCCCTCGAAATTCGATCATCAATTCTCATACCGCCGAGTCGTGAGTCCGAGCCCCCAACCCACACACCCCGGCACCCGATCAAAAAGTCTCGGGACGTCCTGACGAGCTTGGCGAGTCACTGTCAATCGCACCGTCCATAAATATCATCCTCCATGCAATAAGCGTGGCTCAAAACCCTCGGAGCTCTCGGAAAGTCAGACCGACCAACGCCACTTGACATACACACCCCCTCTCGGCTCGCTCGTGCGAGTGTATCTCTCGTATTCTACAGTCTATTCGTCGTGTTCACAATACGACACCCGGTTCTATAAAGTGTGCGAGTTGTCAATATGAGTGATCGTTCCGCTCACGCCGTGCATGCGTGATACACGCGACGATTGAGCGTACGTATGCCAGTGCATAATATCGGCTCGATCACCATCCCGCTCATAACTTACGATCACTCGATCGTCATCATGCATCAACGTCGACGTTTCTTCTTTTGCTGTTGCAAAGAAGTCTCAAAAAAAATGACTGCAAACACTTCGGGGACTACAGTTGGACTGGTGACCGAGTCTTTAAACGTGACGAGCAAGAGTGGCCGACCGACCCGTTATCGACTCGCAAGACAAAGTGATCATGAGTGAAAGCCTCTCAGACGCATAGTCTTTTCGACGTCTATACGAACTTATACACGTACAGTACTGGGATCGAGTCAGATACCATGCACTATGCACTACACGGACATCTTTCGTGAAATAAAATGAAATGGAAAAAAAACACGCGCGACGACTAGAGTGAATCTGTAATAGTATACTGGATCTGACCGTCATCGATCATCGTCCACACCCATATCTCTTGATACTCCTCATGAACCAACCGTCGCACAATTGCAACTGCAAGTCCGCAACCACTTGAATAAAAAAAAAAACGAAAAACACACTCCGCACGCGGATGCGCATATGCATGATGCTGTAAAAACCGTAAACACGATAGCACCGATCTCCTCGAGCAAGGACTCATACCGTACGGACCCTGGACCATCATATGCATGCATGTATGTTATGTACGCACGCATGTACAACATTTCTCTCTTTCCAAACGACCGAACGCTTCAAATCCACAAACGTATCAACCATATCAAATCAAAAAAAAATGAAAACAAAAAAAAAGTAGGCAGGAAAGAAACCCCACCAAAAAAAAACTCGCCCACGCGTTAACGTCCCGCTCGCTCCCCCATCGATTCAAAATTCCACTCCGGCCTGTCCTCCCCCTCCCTTCAAAGTTCAAGCCGAACACCCCGCCCTCCGCGTCGGACCCGCGCTGACGTCGAAGGGAAAAAAAAACGATCATGAACCCATCCCGTGCCGAGAGTTTCAAAGCCGTCCCCACCGCCCGATCGTCCGATCCACCATCCACCATCTAGCTAAGAGTGCGCCANGTCCGCGAAAAAAAAAAACACCTCCCCCGACCCCATCCCGCCAACGTACAAACTGCGTGCGCACCCTCGCATACGTGCGAGGCGACGCGTGCCCTCATCTCCCTCACGACATCCTCACGCGCAGCCGTCCGTCCCAAGCCGCAAAAATGGTGGCCGGCAGAGCGGGGGAGCGCAGGCGGGTGCAGGAATGGAATCCGGAGGGGCGTTTGAGCGACACCGCAGCCCGTCCATTTTGTTTCTTCCTGTCTTGTCCGATCCGGCCAAAACCGAAGAAAAGCTTGAAGGATCCAGAACAACGGACGCGGCGTAAAGCACGAGCACGGAGCCGACGCGCTCTATGAATAGCGAAGACGGACAAAGGACGACGATGATTACAACGCTCAGTTAATAACGCAATACAGAGGATGAGCCCGGGCAGTCGAGGATCGATCACTTGTTGGTTGTAACAACGGTGGGGTGGGACGCAGAACTGAACTACGAAAGACCCGTCGCTTTATTAAACAAAAAAAAAAAAGAAGAGGGAGAAGAATAGGCTGTTCGTTGGATGGCGCGTACGAGCAATGTGATAATGATGATAGCTGTGGATTGCGGAGACGAGGAAGATGCGATGATGGTGACGATGGTGATGATGATGATGAGCGGCGGAGGTGAACGACGATGGTACGCCTATCGTATCTGAGACGGCCCATCACACAGCAAGTGCGACAAAACAAGGCAGCGATGACAGAGATGAACCATGACCGATGCGAGAGAGGCGAAACTGAGAAACCGGGAAGGACACTCTAGTATCCGTACCCTCGCCCGTTGACGACGCCCTTCGCCGTGGAACCAGGCGGCGGCAGGCTGACGTTGACGCTGACGGGCTGCGGTGGATGCATACCGTTCACGTTGACAGGCGCGAGCATGCCCGCGTTGGCGGCCGCTGCTGTGAGCCGCGCGATCTCTTCGCGCGAGGCGACGAGCGCCGACTGCAAGCGCTCGTTTTCCGTCGCCAAAAATTCGACTTTGGCCTGCAGCTGCGCGAGCCATGCCTTTTTTTCGCTGACGACATTTGAGCGCGGCTATGAGGATCGGTGTGCGATGAGAATCGGGGGTTCGCGATCTCGATCAGCAGCAGTGGACAGACATACCCTGTCGATTTCGCTCCAAGAAGTTCTTTCGCTTTTCTTCTTCCGTTTCGGGCTTTTTCGGCGCACCCTTTTTGCCATTGGTGGCGGACGAGAGCTCCATCGACGCCATCTCTTCTTCCTCTTCCTCCTCGTCGTCCTCGTCGCCGATGGATGGGCTCGTCCCACGTCTCCCTCCACGCCCGTTCATGCTCGCGGCTCTGTTACGCTTCTGTCCCTGCTGCTTGCCAGGAGCAGAATCCGTTGGAGAGCCGACATCGTAAGACTTGCGCTTAGTGCCCCGCTTGCCATTGGTAGCGCCATTGGTTGCGGCGCCGTTGGTTTGACCCGCGCGCTGGGCCTCTTCCCGCTTTGTGAGTTCCTGATGGGCCTGCGAGAGGAGAAAGAGGCCGTTGGCGGCCGAGTTGGCAGCATCTGCGGCGGCTGATAGGGCATAATTCTGCGAGTCGTGGTGGGCGTGGGTCGGAGAATGTCCGGATGGGGCAGATCCGTTCGTGTATTGCGATGCCTGCGATTGGCCAAGATTGCGGTCGTAATTGGACTGAGGGACGTGTGAGATGGAGAGCGGATGAGGAGAGGGAGCGTGTGTCGCGGCAGACGGAGCGGAAGCCGACGCGGACGTGAGGACACCCGTGATGGCGTTGAGAGTGTTCGGAGTGATGGTGGGTCCTGCGGCTCCGCTGGTGTTGTTCATCATGTTGAGGAAGGCGGCGGTGTTGGGGGAGGGCGGCGGGAAGGAGACGGGTCCGCCGATGAGAGGCGTCAAGCCAGTGCCCGGGGTGAGACCGGTGCGAGGGGTGAGGCCAGTACGGAAGCTGGCCGGGTCAAATGGCAAAGGCGGCTGATCCGAGGAGCCGTTGACGTGTTGAGGACCAGCGAGCATGGCGGGGGACAGGGGGCCAGCTCGAAGAGAGTTTGTGAGGGACGAGGAAGAGAAGCCCCATGAGTACTGGTCTGTAGGGGAGGAGATGGAGGCGAGAGGGGGCAAGACGGGCTTAGGGGATGTGCTACGGTCGGATGGACGACGGGCGGGGGTGGCAGGCTTGGGAGGGGTTGTGCGCGAGTGAATGTTGTCGACGACGGGTTTTGTTTCGATGGGGTCGGAGGGCCTGCGAGTGGGCGAGGCGGTGTGCGAGGATCTGATATTGGGAAGTGTGATTCGGGGGGCGTGCGAAGGACTGCTCGAAGGGGTTGGGTTCGAGGTCAAAAGTGGAACGAAGTTGGTCGGAGCGGGGGCGGGATGTTGGGATTGTTGGTGTCGGGGTCGAGGGGCGAGGGCGGCGGGTTGGAGGACTGCGGGGACGAGCTCCTAGTGGACATTTGGTGGTCGAGAGAGAGGACTACTGCAATGACATACCAGGGGGCGATGACGGGCACCAGAACGATGACGATCTCTGACGTAGCCCGTATATATCTCTCGTCGGACTTCCAATCCACTCCCACAATATCACATGACTTGTGCACAAACAGCACCATACACACCGTGCCTAGCCTCTTCTCCACCTTCCCATTCAATCCTATCTATCTACTGCCATCTAGAAATCCATTACATCAATTCCCTGCTGCTGCTTCTCTTCTCGATCGCACTTGTCCAGATATTCCAGCAACACGTCCTCGTACTCTTCCACCCGCTTGCGCCTGCAGGCATTCTCATTAGCATCCGGCCCCTTCTGTAACCCCTCCAGACCGCCCAAAGCGAGTGTAAAAAAAAGAGGGGTCTCCCGCGGTTGCAATCGAGACCGCGAATGCAAACGCACCCTCCGTCCCGAGATCCGACAACTCGGCCTCGGGCGACAATCTCGTCCTCCCGGTGCAACAGACAACACAAAAAATCTGAAAACACCGACCACACAGATTCGTCCAAAGGTTACATCCTACGGACGCTCCGGTCCGACAACAGCGTCCACCAAACCTCCAGGCTTTCGGAGGCGTGGCCGCCTGCCCACGATGTACACAAATCAACACCGAAGAAGACGCGAGTGGGGTCACAAGGACAGAGTCAAAGAGTCAAGCCTGCTGCTGAAATAAAGTCGATTGCTCTCCCCCACAACCCACCTCCAACTGCCAAAAGCCTCACTTCTGAAAAGAGGAAAAAATTGAGACTCACCGCCTCACGTCTCCCGCAACACCCCTAATCGCAGCCGCCAACCGCGCCGGCACACCCCTCTCCCTCCCCAGCTCCTCCACCGGCACAAGGTACGTCCTGATCGTGAACAACACCGCACCACTATGCGGCAGCCGCCTCAGCGTCTGGCGTTCCGTCCGCAGACGCAGCGTCGCCACAGACGGTGAAGATGACGGAGGCAGATTCTTGGGCTCGTCTTCCGGACCGTACATCGTCCTGGACCACGCGAGCTCTTCTGGGTCCATCGTCACCCCCTGCGCCTGCAATGCTGGATCGAGCACTTGGATCATCCAGTTATTCCGTGCGACGGGCGCGTCGAGCGTCATGCGCCGGAGGAACCGGGTCATGGACGGCTGAAGCTTCTGCTCGTCTATTCATACGCACACATCCCATCCGAATTCGCACAATGATGCGGCATGTTTGTTGATCCCAGATATATTTTGTGTTATTTTTGGTATAATATGCGGGACGTCGTGCCGTCGGTTGGTCGATCAGTCAGTAGTCAGGGGCTCCGGATGTCATGAAAGGACGCACATTGAGGCACTTCGCCGCTGGTGTGGATCTCGTCCAACGGCATCCCGATCTTGTCTTCCAGCCTCCAAGAACCTGCGACCGGAGACCCAATCGTATTCGATCATTCAACGTTCTGTTCTTTGAATTTTGTTCCCGAGACAGGGGACGCAACGACAAGACGCACCCGGCACGACGATCGCCCCCGCCTGCAAATAATACAACCCGTCCTCGCCTTCGAGCATCAACGCCAAATCATCTTGAACGCTACAAAGTCATCCCGTGATCAACACATGCGCATCGCATAGTCATCCGGGGACGTACAGCAGCGCGGCGATCCTCATCGGCTCTTCCGCGTCGAGATCGTAAGTCACGTCTAGCGGCACGATCTTGACATCTTTAATCCTCCCTTGGCCGTCCCACCCATCCTCGAACGCCGACATTGCGCCGGGTTTATCGTCAGCAGCGGATGAGGGGGACGAGGGTGGGTGCCGCGTGACGCTGTACACGGTCGGATACCGCCGCGAGAGGAACTCTGCGAGCTCGTAGACGAGCTCTTTGGCTGCAGCCGTGTAAAAGAAAATGCGCACATAAGAAAATGTTGATTCGAATAGGGTGAGTATATGTGTATGGTCAAGAAGGAAGGGGCGGGATGAGAGGAAAAAGAGACAGAGAAAGAGCTCACCGGCCTNGGCGCCGCCCTTGACGAGCCCCGGCTTGCCAGGCAGGACGCCCACGAGCTTGTCACCGCGCGTCGCGATGCGGTGCGCGCGAATACGGTGGAAGGTCGGGAGCTCGTCGTCCAGCTATCGCACAGTCCCACCATCGCAAACACGGACACAGACAGAGCGCGTTAGCCACACGTGCTACCCGAGGTGAAAATGTGTTGGGGAGGGAAGGTACCTCGATCCAATCGTCCCAAGCCATGGGTCGGATGCCCATCGTGATGCTACATGTGTATGTACAAACGCGCGGTGAGTACTTTTGTCTTGCAGAGAGGAGGGGAGGAGNGGGAGGGGTCTTTGCTTACTGGTATGGACCGGCCTTGAAAGGCCTATACGGCCTTGGCTCGATTTGTTCCAGTGGGTCATTGCAAGGCGTGATGCGAGGATAAGTGAACGCCGCGGGGATCCACTCTGGGTTTTGCAGTCATGAACTCTCATGCGTGCGTGGGAAAACGGAGGGAGTGCTCACCTCCAAACGCACGGGTTTTGTTCGTGAAAGCGGAAGCGGCTGGAGCCCCTTCGACTTTTCGATAGCGTCGCCGTAGGAGGATGAAAATGTATATGGCCGTCGTCAGTCCCACGAGGGACAGGGCGACGTCTGGAGAACTATTGAGTTTTGAAAAGAGCATGAGTGCATGTTCGCGCGCTGCCCAGCCTATCTTGGTGAGGGTGAGTCAGGGTGTGCGTGATAAAGTACATGCATATTAAGACGTGGTCGAGTCATTCGAGTGCCCGGCCGAGGCGCTGCTATGTGAGAGAGTCTGAGATAGTGAATGGCGCCCGTTGGTTCTTCGTGAGGATAAGAGACGTGTGTATTGTGCATGAGGACACTCATATGACGGTTGTTATCGTTGCAAAATAGCTTAATTACGATTCCCGATGAGGAACCGTTACTTGTGTCATGCACTCCCGCGAATTTTTTCATGGACTCTAGTCGACTACAAATTGTTGTAGTGAGCTACAGATTTTTGTAGATATGTTACAAATTCTAGACTACATCTCCCCACTCTAGACGTAGCCCACCTTTCAGCTCGATTTGTAGTCCGAGTTGACCGGTTGACCGGCATTCTTTATTACCGGTAGGTAAACCTGTAGTCGATAACTCTCCAGACATCAACTGCCTTTCTCCTTGCACACCTGCAATCTTCCTTCAAGCCTCTCTCAGACGCTCTCGGTGCAACGATCACCGCTCAGCTGTTTTCACAGTGTTTGACAAGACCCGGATGCAACGAAGACGGGAGATTTGTATATTCGCAGCGTGTGTTTCAGCCCAGATGGCAACTTCCTTGGGACCGGCGCTGAGGACAAGCAGATATGCGTACGTACTACTTTTCTTGCCGCCTTTTTGTTTCGATGGCTTAATTTTTCTCATAGATCTGGGACATCGCCAAGCGGCGGATCCAGAGCGTGTTCGATGGGCACCAGCAAGAGATCTACTCGCTCGACTTTTCGCGCGACGGGCGGCTGATCGTTTCGGGCTCGGGCGACAAAACGGCGCGGATTTGGGACATGGAGACGGGCTCGTGCAGGATTCTAGCAATCCACGAGCCCGAGGCAGTCTGATCGCTGCGGGCTCGCTGGACACGATCGTGAGGATTTAGGACGTCGCGACGGGGGNNGCTCGTGGAGCGGCTCAAAGGGCACAATCAGCTATGCGGTGATTTTGACGATACAAGATTGTCAAATCTGCACCTCGTTACACAGAGACCGCTCTCGATGAAATCAAGTTGCTTCAGCGCCTCATCACCTCCGCGACTCCCCCCGTCTCTCCCAACCAACCCTAATCCCACTCCGTCTCCATCCCAGACGCACCCCGGCTAATCCCACGTTATCTCCTTTTGACATGTTGTGGATGGCATCCTGTGCCGTAGATATTGGGACAACGTCGTTGGAGAGACAGTCGAGTAGTCTTCATTCTGGCGATTTCGGCACTTCAGCATCACACTTCTCGAACGAACTTTTCCAGCTCAATCTACCTCCGGACTACAATGCGGACGGTTACTCTTCAAGGCAAGGTTCTCGATCCGCTAACCTTGACCCCAAAGAGGACGATGGTGAGCGTAACGGAGAGGGCATGTTCCCCGCCAAACTAATCCGCAGGGAACACCAGTTTGCAAAAGTCGACGTCTTCAAACGGGCGGCGTACGCTGAGACGAGCATCTGTGACTTGCAAAGTCATTCAGTAAGCCCTTCGCTCATCCAGAAAGTCGAGAAATCTGATGATTCTATAGCTTTCTGTGTTACACTTGTTCGGTTGCTCGCCGCCTCAAGCTTGCTGGACCACAGTTGGACTCGGTATCCACTCGGCCCTCGACGTTGGTGCCCATAGAGAAAACTTTTACAATGGTACCACGAAGTCGGCCTGTGATGAGACCTGGAAATCCGCTCATTCGATCGGTCTCCATGGCGTCGTCTTCGATAGTCGGGACAACGTCAAGCGCGCCCTCCGACACCTCGTTAGCGAACCAATCGTGCAGGGGCGCGCGTTTCTCGACGCGCACGCTGGCACCGAGTCTTCGCATTGTTGTTCATCGTTGTCCGTCTCTCCTCAATATTGTCCTCTAACTCGTGCTCACACCATTCNACAATCAGCACCGATTTGTCCTGCGTTTGCACCTCTCAGGCTTTCCAATCCACTGCCCAACAATGCCTGACATCCAATTGCACCTCCGCGGATCAACAAGCAGCCTTGCAGCTCCAACAGACTGAGTGCGCCTCCGGTACGTTCTCCTCTAAGCTCCGCTTATCATTCCTCTCACTTTTTGCAGCAACCGGCGCATCATCTACAGGTGCACCTCCTACGTCGGGTGTATCCTCATCGGCACCCACGACCTCGGCATCGGCTTCCGCATCAATCCCCACGGCTGGAAGCGCTGCATCGGTCGCTTCTTCCGCCTTCAGTGCAGCTTCATCCAGCGCATCGTCGGTCTCCAGCGTGCATTCCTCCCTCGCTTCTTCCGCCTCGCAGGTCCTCTCTTCGGCTAGAAGCTCATTGTCCAGCATTGCGAGCAGCGCCACAAGTGCTGCAGCATCTAGCTCGACCAATGATGGGATCAGAGTAGGGTTCGGCGAAGGTAGAGCTTTGAGCGGTTTGGCTTTGGTAATGGGCGCGCTTGTGGGCGTTGCAACTATTCTGTGAACGAAAGACACAATTTCGATGCATGTTGGCAAAAGGGGCGACTTTCTTCGCACTGTGTCCGTGCTTATACCCACGAAAATGACATACATTTGGCGATGCTCCCAGGAACCCTCGTGAACCAAACTCGTTGACCGACTATGACGACTCCCCCTTTCCTACTCCAAATTACGATTCCCGATTAGGGAATCGTTACTTATAGACGACACATGGGCCATTTTGACCCCCCCCTTTCAGAATTCGGGAAACTAGGGGACTACAAATCGCGAACTGAGTTGGCTACAAAAATCGAACTAGGGTTACTACGAAATGGTAAGTACAGTAGACTAGACTTTCGAACTGACCTCCCTTCATTCGTGCGTGGTGTCTCTTCACCGGTTGACCGGTGTTTTTGATCACCGGTAGTCAAAGCAACACTTCAACTTAGCTCCCTTTCTCTAGCAACCTCCGTCGCGTTGCCTTCTCGTCCGTTCACGCCAACTCGTCCAACCCTGCCATCGCAGCGCTCACGATTCTCGCCGAGTGCAACACTCTCTCCTCCCAAAACGCTCAGCTCTGGAAACACATTGCAAAGCACCGCACCGCTTACTCGCACGTCAACAAAGGTCTCGAGAGAGTCAGAGCCGAGCGGGATGCGTACAGGGCAAAGCTGCAGGCACTTGGTGAGGACGTAGACGTAGACGTCATGCTCAAGTCAAGCAGGGACAGGGAAAATGCACTCAGAGTGTCCTCGTCTACTTCCGGTCTTCGTTGGAGTGAGAAACCTGCCCCACAGACTTCGTCCCAACCCAGAGCGGACCCCGTCCGATATCAATCAGACGATCTGAGTGCGTCTATTTTTTCTTTGGCATGATTCCCATCCTCTTTCTGCTCGTGCATCTCCACGTCGCTTTGTGCTTGCAGCGGGTACAACCGTTTTCGCCTGATTTTTTCAGGGCACTTCACTGTCTCCCTCCACCGCCTTTACTTTCTATGATTCTGAACTGTATACTATTCTTGACAGGCCATCGAGACGAGCTCGTGTCGCGCGACCGCCCAAATCACATCGTTATCGTCTCCCACTCTCCTTCGACACCCAATTCCACCTCAGCGGCAGGAGCTCCATCTGATCTCTCTGTCACAGCATCTGCATCTACATCTATCTCAAAACCCGTTCATCCGCGACCTCGATCAGACTCTGTGCATGCTGATATCTCCCAGTCATTTAAACCTTTAGTCATCCCCACCCCCCGACATCTTCTCAACCACCTAGCACTTCTAGATTCTCAGTGAATGAACTGGCCATTCAATTTCCCAGATCCCACGTCACAAACGATGCATCAAGGCCTATCGGGCACTCGCGTGGACCCTCAGCTCAGTCGATACCAGAATCCTTGCATCCAGGCCAAAGTATGCTGTTCGTTCATCACTCGACATCCAATCTTTCTCTCCCCATGGACACGCGTCCACACATGCTTTCGCGCGCTCCCGTGTTTCGCTCCCAGACGAGGCAAAGCGCTACACCACCACCATGGCCGACTCCCCGCTGACCAGCCCTCGATGGCGTGAACACAGCCATAGCCGAACCAGCTCACCCGCGCCCTCCAGCCATAATCCAGTGGCCGCGCAAGAGCTCGATACCGACAAACCGCTAGCGCGGAAGGACCTGTCAGACGGAGGTAAATTTTTAGATTTGGATTTGGATGACGAGGAAGGCAGCATCGACGACTCAATCAACGAACAGAGCTCCATCTCCACGAGCCCTGTTGAACTGGAGCAAGAGCTGAGCGATCTTTTCAGACAAGGCACGCGGCACAGCAGCCGAGGATTTTACACTGCCTCCATTCATGCACCCGAGTACACCAATCACCAGCAAACCCAGTTCTCTGCTACGACAACAACAGCAGGCACAGATGCAGGCCCTAGGCTATTCTCAAGCTGTCACAATTGAGCAGAACCACCACGTAGACACCCCGACGACTCCCACCGCCAACTCGTACAACCCGCACATGTCTTTCAATTCGACCTCGTCCACCATCACCTCTATCATCCCACCTCAATCTGGTCACCCTGCCTTGCGCGCCCTCCCGCTCCTTCCTCATGACCTCCCGAGAACTAGAATACAAGTGACGAACTCGACCATGTGCCCCAACAACCGAGGCAAGGATGTGCTGTCCTTCATCGTGAGCATGGATCCGGGGAACGGAAAGGAACCTTGGATCGAGAAGTTGTATAGCGACGTGTTGGGACTTGATCAGCGGGCGAGAGCGAGGGCAGGGAAGAACATTGGGAAGAAAATTGCGAATTTGCCGGATGGAAAGTTGTGGAGGGATCATGCCCCGTCCAAGGTTGACCAACGCAAAGTGTGTCATCATCACTCTTTGTACTGACTTCCCATCCTGAATCCCTACCTTGGGTTACCCATCAATTTTGTAGGCCGTACTGAAATATTATTTGCAGATGCTCATCAGGCTGCCCATCAAGTACAACGACAAGATCATCACATTTCTGACTTCTGACATCATCAAGGGGATGTACAAGCCAGTCTCCCACGAAGGATACAAAGAAGGCTATCTGACGAAGCATGGCAAGAACTTTGACGGATGCAAGACACAGTTTTTCGTATTGCAAGCGCCGATGCTGGAATACTAGGAAAGTGTGCGTTTATATTCACCCTTTCAACCTCGATGGCTAGCGCGTTGACGTTGCTGACATGTAGCGAAGTGGCACCCACCTGGGTTCCATCACCATCACTGGCGCTCAGATCGGTCGATAACAAAAATATGCTGACAGGCGCGAATCTGATGAAGAAAATGAGTATTGCCACGCGTTTCTCATCATCGAGCCAAAGAAGACCAGTATAGGAGTTACTGCCTGGCACGTTCTCTGTGTGGAGAGTGACCGTCATCATCAAGTTCGAGGATGAGGATGACTCAGTCGGTAGGATGCCCTGGTGGCCATGGAAGAGCTCCAGCGGCACAGGGCCATAAGTCAGACCCGGACCTGGACCTCATGAGACTATAGGTTTTTTCTTCTGTTTATGGCAGTATGTCATGTTGAAAAATAAATTTTGTCCGCTCTGTTGTACATTGCCGACTAAGTTTTCCGACCAATTTTTGGACAACAGTTTATGCTCTTAATTTGGTAGGTTCCATCCAAATCTCTCATTTGCTCACACCTTTCTTTATTGTGGGGTGCTGGTTGGGAGCAACATTAAGTGTGATAAAGCCAGATATTGCTCTATCTTACTCAATCTTGCTTAATCTATGACTATCTACATCTATTTTGCAACATATACATATTTATAGCAAGATCTAGCTATATAGTGCTAAATCTCATGCAAAAAATAATTTGCTATAATTTTTGAGTAAAAACCTTTATAATATCTACCTTAGCTAATTATTTAAGAGTCTGATGGAATATCAAAATAAAGTTGCATATTTAAATAAAATTGAAAAGAGGCGGGAATCGTTTTATGCCGTGCAACGCAGCGGCCCTCACCTAACAAGTATGGGAGTTGCAAAGCATCTCATAAGCATCGAGATAATGTTGAGGACGGTTTTGGTGCAAACACGCAGTGCCAGTGCTGCATGTCGCGCTCGCGACCCAGAACGCGAATACATCCACACACAGTGGTGTGTGTGGGCATGTTCGTGGTGCAATCATGCAGCGCTGGTGCTGCGTGTCAAGCAGGGCGTGTTCGTGGTACAATCATGCAGGGCTCGTGCTGCATGTTGTGCTCACGACCTGTGTGCAGTGCAATCATGCAGCGCCAGTGCTGCATGTCGAGCATGCGACCTGTGTGGTGAGCATGCGACCTGTGTGGGCATGGTCATGGTGCAAACATGCAGCGCTCATGCTGCGTGTCGTGCTCGTGACCTGTGTGTGGCGCAATCACACAGCGCTGGTGCTGCATGTCAAGCATGCAACCTGTGGGGGCGTGGTCATGGCACAAACATGCAGTGCTCGTGCTGCGTGTCGTGCTCGTGACCTGCGTGCGGTGCAAACATGCAGCGCCAGTGCTGCATGTCGAGCAGGGCGTGGTCATAGTGCAAACACGCAGCGCTCATGCTGCGTGTCATGCTCATGACCTGTGTGCAGTGCCATCACGCAGCACTGGTGCTGCGTGTTGAGCAGGGCATGTTTGTGGTGCAATCACGCAGTGCTTGTGCTGCGTGTCATGCTCGCGACCTATGTGCAGCACAATTATGCAGCGCCAGTGCTGCGTGTCGAGCATGCAACCTGTGTGATGAGCATGCGACCTGTATGGGCATGATCATGGTGCAAACATGCAGCGCTCATGCTGCGTGTCGTGCTCGCAACCTGTGTGCAGCGCAAACACACAGTGCCGGTGCTGCGTGTCGAGCAGGGTGTGTTTGTGGCACAATCACACAGCGCTCATGCTGCGTGTCATGCTCGTGACCTGTTGACATGTTTCTGCATCCAAAATGCAGTGCCGGCGATAGATGTCGAGCACGTGAGGCAGCGTGTGCATTCGCATGCTACAACATATTGAAATAAAAATCCTCACCTTTAGAACATCACGCAGCTGTGCTGCAATCCTCCACTCATCCTTCGAAAGCTCGAAGGAGTGCAAATCCATCTCCCGGTCTCCTGCGATTGCGTCGAGGGCCTTGCAATACTCGAGGGCAAACTGAAGCATGTCGAATGTCAAATTCCAGCATGTGGCAACGTCCCTGGGCATGAGACGCTGCTTGAGCCCGAGCTTGTTGAGGTGGTCATACCAGCTGGGCAGGAGCTTGGTCGTTGAATGAATGATCTTGTAAGCGAGTTTTCAGAGCTCAAATTGGAGTTAGTTGAGTTTCAATCTTGGAAGCAAATTTACTAACCTTCACCAGGATGAGCTGGACAGGTGCAATGCTTTCACGCAGTGCCTCGCGCTCTTGCTACGACAGCAGCTGCATCTCATCCACTAAGCCCTCTATGTTGTCGTTGTCCTCATTACCCGGCAATGCACCCAATTCAGCTTCAGTCACCACCTCTTCCAACTCCAACTCCGTGGCCAACTCCTAGAGGAGCCTTCGAGTGCCAGTGAGTGAATCATCAATCTGCGCCTTACCTTTTGGCACATCAAACTGTTTTAACAGGCTCTTTGTGACCAGGTTGACAATGTGCAAGAAGCATCGTGTCCAATTTGCCTCGCCAGAAAAATTGAGAAGGAGTGCGCTCAGCTCAGCAACCATAGTTTCATTGTTCGAGGCGTTGTCGCAGGTGATACTGAGTATCTGCCAGATGATATAGGTAAGTAAATTCACAGATATCAAATTGGATGTCAACTCACCTTGTCCTCGATGGCAAAGTCCTGCAGGATCTCCACAAATGCTTCAGCGAGATTTTCACCAGAGTGTGACTGATGTATGAAAATGGTAAGCAGCATTCTGAATGAATCGTGCAGTGAGGCTTACTTTCATGACCTCAATGATGTCCAATAGGATGCAGATCGGGATGCCATCATGCTCGAGATGGACTGTTATGGCCACAAATGCACGATGATTGGGCAGACTTCAAGCATCTGTTGCGAAATTCAACGTGCCCTCATATTCCTGATGTTCAGTAAGCTTGAAATGTTATTCACATGTTGGCAGTCATTGATCTCCTCACCTGCAGCATCTTCAAGATCTGTTTACGACAATTTGCAAAGATGAGTCGCACATCTCGAGAGACAGTTGAAGGTGACGGTATGTAATGTTCTGGTCTCCCCGTCTTCATGAGACAATTAAAACCTCGATCATTGACAATGTTAAATGGTCGCAGGCTCACCGACACCCAATGGACAATTTTAGCCCTGCGTTGCAATATCAAATACATGTAAAATTGAATATTTGATGAAAACTGACCTCGTCTCTGATTTTGTGTGCTGCCTGTGCAAGTACGTAACTTTCCCCTTCCCTTTCTGCTCGAACGCCTCTGTAATAGTTCCTGTCCACAGAGTCTTGACAACAGAATCACGTGCATTATCTGCCATCTTGAAAGACATTATGTCTTCAAGGACGGCACTTCCCCAGCAAGAAGCAACATGCTTGCACATGTTGCTTGTGGATGTCGCGTCGGCTTTATCTAGATAACGTCGGATCCGCTTTTTACAACTCTTGCCGAGGCACTTAAATGAATGGCAATGGTGCCCTACAATGTATTCAATCATAGGCTTTGGTTCAAAAAATGCGTAGATGGGTGATATCCAGTGCTTTGCCAGCCGGTCTGCATGCATGAATGTGAGATAAATAACTGACAATCTCTTTCATTGCAATCTAGGATCTCACCGAGCTCGACATCCAAATTTTCTGGCTCCGATGACCCCGCCTTCTCGCTCAGTGTGCTCTCTGATTCTGTTCCATCCTCATCAATATCTATCACTTGCACCGGCATGCAACGCAATCTCCTCATCTTCAGTTTGGACCATCGCGTGATGATTAGATGATAGTAATGATGGTGCGAGAGTGCTTGTTTGTGCAGTTGAGAGTGAGGCTTGGCTTGATGTCGCATGAGAGGTTGCACTTAGTGCCAACATTTTTGACACCTCAGTTGTTAGCTGGACACGATGCCGCTTGATAGGGTTTGAGGCTGCTGTTGGTGGATCAACAGCTCTCCACTTTTCAGTTGGCTTTGATTGACGACTAGTACGACGTATTGGGTGGGCAGAAGCTTCGGAGATAGAAGGCATGATGAAAATAGACTGCGAGAAGCTGATGGATGTTATGTTTAAAGTTTTGAGAATCAACTTTGAGAATAAGAAGTCAACCAGTACCGAGATCCACAAAGAGATAAAGTTTGATTTGAAATCAGTCCAAAATCAGATATTATTAATTATATAATAATCACTTCAAGCCTTCAACCCTTGACTGGGGGTATGAGGGTCGAAGGGTCATTGAAGTTATACCCCCACCTCTACCCTTCAGTACCCTTACCCCTAACCCCTGAGGGGTCTTCAAACTCCTGCAGTTCCCTAGGGCCAAAAAAAAAGTTGGTTTTTTGATAAATGGAGATCACAACAATGACAAATTGCTGTATGTGCTCTTCTGTTACACAGACACTTACCACTCAGGGTTGGGGACATGAGAGGCTCAATTTTAGGTCAAAAAGTTCAGCTTGATGCGTTACATGTTACACAAATGTGTTTTGGAGACACTTTGTGCACTAATTTGACCAATAGAAGGGCTATGGTAATGAGGTTTTTGTAAAATCACGTGATTTATTTTTATATTAAGTAGTATTCACATGATGTGGTGAAATCAGGAGATGTCAACTTCTTTAATTTTAGCTTTTGAGGAAATTTGTCTAATGAAAAGTTTCTACTCACGAAAAGGAGCATTTTTACCAAAAGAATAAAAAAAACGGACTGTATTTGAAGGTCTTAAGGTCATTGTAAAAAATATGTGATGACTAAGTGTCTCGTACCATAGAGAGTTTCAGAATATAAATTCTGAAATAGTGAACTACATTCATTAAATGAGAGATCAACATCAATATTAATTTATTTTAAGAGTTTGATAGAATATTAAAATAAAGTTGCAAATTAAAATGAAATTAAATAAAAAGGATATGGGAATTATTTATGCTGTGCAATACAGCAGCCCTCTCCTAATAAGTGGAGATAGTGGGTCACCCTGCTTGATAACACCAGAAATGAGCTATTTATCAGTTAGACCATACACAGTTTGATGCAATAAAGGACATCAGTTTGTGCAGAGCGATCAAGGATAACAAGTGCCAGTGAAAGCCTATATGTGTAAACTGCGTCGTAAAAGCCCTGTGGATTAAGATGATCAAACCCTTTTTATTTGTCTCGATAAAGGGCAAAGATTAGTACATGTTCACATTGAGACTAAGCTTCAACTTATGCAAAAAGTGAAGTGAGGTCGCAGCCTTGGACACCAATTTGAGTGGCTATCTGTCCTTCTAGAAGAATGTGAAGACATGAGATATAAAAGACAAGCAGATGATTCAGCCAAGTGAAGGGAGTATTCAAAAGTAAATTACTACAGCAAACACTGTGATAATTAGCTAAGATCTGCTTTGGTCTCTACTTGTAAATAGTGGAGATGATTGAAGGCTTAACTGAGGATGGAATGTGCAATGAGAAAATTTCATAGTTTATGAGGTCAAGGATCAATTGTAGAGAATGTTCATGTAATGAACAAATTTATCATTTCTTCTAGTCATCGGGGTCAGGTGTAGGCCTAGAATTCCCTTTGTATAAAATAGTCTGCATGTTAGAAACAGACATAAGTTTTGGTTAAAAAAAAAGAAATCTGCTGAGGTTTACTGTTAGATAGCTATAATTGAAGGGGTAAATATCCATGGCTTGTCAGCATGAGAGAGGGGTTCACAGTGGTAAATTTGTGAGAAATAAGCTTGTATCACAGATTTAATACTAGGATGGCATATAAATCTGAAAGGGTCAGATAGGTCAGACAGCGCAAAAGGAGGAGAAAAAGAGGTCAAATATGAGTATAGATTATTAGTAGAGTCACAAAGAAGAACAATATTGATATGAGCACATAAAGATTAAATGGCACACTTTTATCACTTGCAGTGCTCTTCTCAGTATCAGAGGTGGCAAAAAGATCTGTAGGTTTGTGAAAGAAATATAATGAGTGATAGAGAGTCAGTGTGATTTGCAGGAATTAGTTCAAGAAGGGAAGAGTGGGCGTGAATGTATAATATTACCCAAGGTGCTCACGAGGTCAGCTGTTGAATATGATGGACATCACATTTAATAGTAAAAATAAGATGACCTATGTGCTTAAATTCTCAGATGAGGAGATAAATAGTGGGATTAAAAATGCAGTAGGTAGATATACAGGGATGGCTATTCTCCTCAAAGGCGTTAGAGGCAGTGTGGCTGAAAATTGAAGTGAGAGCATAGTAGCAATAATTAAATGAAAGATCATCAATAATAATGTTATCAGTGAGACAAGCGATCAATGTGAGTCAGTTAATGTTATCTGCAAAGAATTTAAGCTGATGCTTTATATGTCATTTGGGATACCAAAAGTAAAATGAAGAAGGAAAGGGGGTGAGAAATTGTGAGAGATAAGCCAGACACATTGAAGGAGTCAGAGAAGAGAGGAATAATGAGGCCATAATAGGCTTATGGTCTGTTACACTGATAAACGAAGGAGATACAGAGATTTTACCACTTAATATACTATAAGAAGAATGTATAGCATAGTCAATTATAGACTAGCCTATATTATTCTAAAGCATGAAGGTATAAGAGGCATAGCAGTTAGGGACAATATCCCAAAGGTCAATACTATGAGTTGAGTGGAGAAAGGATAAGTATCAAGTCTGAGCAGGGCTGAGATTGTAATTATTAGTAGTAGTTTCATAAGAAGAAATAGTCGAATTGAAGTCACCAATGATTGATCATGAGTGAGGTGCAGAATTACAGATAAAAAAAAGAAAAGGCTAAAAGGAAGAGAATGTGAGTTTAGAAATATCAGGAACCCATGGAGTATAGATTTTAATGAAGTGATAAGGGAAAGCAGGCCCATTAGGTGTTGAGATAACAAGGTTAATAATGATGAGTCGTCCTTGCAGCAAGTCTAGAATTGAAATATGTTATGCATGCAAATCATGGCAGGTGCCCATAATAATGCCTCATTTGCTAGTGCATTGACCTGCTGGAATGCTCAGAGATTCATAAATGTTATACCCAAGAATGGTGACATGAGAGGCCACAGAGGATTGAGATTTAGTTTCACTCAATACCTAACAATATGGTTGATAAGACGAGATAACATTCACAATAGTGAATTGCTTCATAATATTACTAAGACCATTTGAGTTAATAAATAAGGAATAAAAAAGGCTGAGAAGTAAAAACACTGGGCAAGAGATAAGAGAGCACAAAGATGATACAGAGAAAAAGAGGAAAATAATAAGAAGTTAAAAAAATTGAACAAGAATGAGAGATACGATTATGACATCAATGAGCTCTTTGCCTAACTATTGTCCTAATATTCATCACAGTCTAAGTTCTAGCCAATAATATCTAAATAACTAAGAGAGGAATAAGCTAGAGCAAACATTTTATTGAGGTAAAAATTAGCTTACAAACAGGAAATGAACAATAATGACAGTGAGGCACTTGAGAAGCATCACCTATTTGCATATTTTTGTTATCATATCCATCAGTTTTAGGATTAAAGTGGCAATAAGTGTACCTTCGATCAGTATCTATATTATCAGAGACATGTAAGTGCTGATTGTAGGATATAGAGTTCTGAAAAATCTGAGAGGTTTCTGTTATGAAAGGGCCAATTAAAGACACAGCAGAAATATTAAGAAGCTATATGTTACTTATTGCATCGAGGGCAGATTGAGCATCATTCATCAGTGCTTGCTTTACAGCAATATTTTAGTCAAGGATGCATCTATGTGACTAGAGAAAGTTGAGCATGTCGACATTATTTTTAGCAAAGAGGACTAGGCAATCGAGGTTCCAGTGCTCTAACCTAAGATCTTTGAGGTTATTGATGCATAACTGTAACTGCAAATCTACAGTCATAGTGCTGCCCAATGCTGTAAGACCCTGCATAATCCAGTTAGCTAAGTCCATAGTTATTTTAATATTTTTGTGAAGACTAATGGTGATGAGGTTGAATGAATGTACTATTGCCTCCCCTTTATTATAGAGCTCATCAAGGCGAGCATGAAGCTCTCAAATTTCATGAGAGGTTAAAGCCGATTGAGATCTATTAGAAAAGAAAAACTCAGGCTTAGTAGGAATGCCCTATTTATTGACAAGATAGAGGTGAAGAGGTGAAGAGGTGTTAATGAAAGAGGTGAGGAAGGGGATAGAAAAAAAAAGCCCCAAAGTCATCAGATAAGAAACAAGTGGTAACACTTCAAAAAGTGAGAACAACGCAGTAGACATCATCATTCATCTCTGTTCAGCTGGCGATCTAAGACTTCTGTAAGTATGCTTGAGATATTGATTGATGATGAACTGAGCACTTTAGATTTTATGACAGCTCACTGCTATTTCAAGACTATAGAGGGGCTAAATAAAATGGGGGTAACAAGCATCAAAGATGTAGTGGTCTATAGTAGGGGTTAACAGAAAGAAATAGAATATCATCAGTGGATAGGAGATCATATATGACCCTAAAAAGCTTAAACTCGATATGAGATGCACGAGGCCAAAGGTTCTTAGAGAAAAGATAGACATCAAGCTTTAGCTTTAGCTGAGTAATATCTGTGGCATTGTTAGCCTAGAAATAAATGCACTGAGTGTAGTCATATCTCGGTGCAATCTTTCACTTCGTCCAGAGGCCATCAATTCTATCAAGAACTTTGTGCACTTTTTACAAAATGTTAGATTAAGGGATAATGATGAGGTCAGGATGAAGAGAGATAAAAGTATAGTCAGTGGAGAGGTAATTATTGATAGGGGCTATTTGAAGAAGAGGAAGAGATGGAGAGGTAGATTAGTTGTATTGAGCGATAATTTACTTCAAATAGTGAGAAGTTGATGTTGGAGAGGATCTGTTAAAGCCATTAATGATGAGCTTGACCTCAACAGTAATAATACTAGTGGGAGAAGGCCCCTCAGGATTAACATCAAGAGAGGGCAATTAATTTTAAAGAAGATCTAGTTTTTCGACAGGAGGGACTTTAAATCTGAATATTATTATGGAGTTAATAGATAGGTGATGAGGATGAATTAAAAGGATAAGAGAAGAGGCAATGGTGGAGGAGGTGATGATGATGGTGGTAGTCTAAATATGGTGATGATATGTGTGAGAGGTCTCATGTGACAGTGTTCGATAGTTTTTGGGTAAAAAGAGTGATAGCTGTAAATGACATCATAGTCATGGCAATTATCATTTTGAAAGCTTGACTCTACGGTATAAAAATTATGATACTTACAGTCTTAACTTGTCCTAATCATCACTTAAACTATCATATACATTCTTAGTCATGATCATAGATTTATCCCCTCTTTTTTTAATTGATGAAATTGAGCTAAATAATTTTGACCAGAGCAGCTGCATGCTCATATAGGAGGCTTATACCAGGTGCCTTGCCTTGGAGCACCATGTCATTGCAACCAATAATTATGATGGTCACACCCCCTCATTGTTTCTGTCTGCAAGGTTTCTTAGACAGATGATTCTTGACTTATTAGTAATTTATAGATTTTTTTAAATATATCTTAATATGTCTTAATCTTACTTAATAATAACATTAAGAGAAATTAAGAAAAAAGACCAACTTATTTGCTCTTATTTATTCTTAATTTTTAAATCAAGACAATTTAAGTAATATTTAAGTGAGCTAAGTAGTCAAAAAAATCTGCAAATTGCTAATAGAGACACCATCCTCTACTGAACTTGTCGCATTTTTATGTGAAGTAAACAACTGCATGAATGATGAGCTCTTATGTGCATTGACTAAATATTACATCAATCATTTTATCAATTACTGTGAGTGCTTGATAAAGAATGATATTTATTCTACTTCTATTCATTATACTTTAAACTGATAGTTTGCTCATATGCCGACCCTTTTTCTCAGCCTTCATATCATCCATCCAGACTTTCATTCGATAATGTTCAAGATTATTTAAAGTTCTTGCTCAAAGAGGCTCCCCTAGGTCATACTACAGCTAAAGAGAAGGTTCATCTTTCTTGTCTATTATTTCATCAAGAAAAATACCCCCAGTTAATTAAGACTAATTAGTAAAATTAATGTGTTTTGGCTTTTCTCTATTTTGGCTTTACATGGCTACTAAAGGTGCAAAGCCCAAAAAAAATAAGATTTTAATACTTGCCACATGAGAGGTTTGAACCCAAGACCTCTGCATACCACAAGCTTATCAAGTGGTTTTAACCACTAAGCCAACTGGCTAAAATTATATAAAGCAGATATTAAATTATGTACTACTTTTTTCGACTTAAAGTTTTTTTTTTTTTACTCAAGTAAAATGAATATGTTTTACTTTTTAAACAATTTTCTGCATAAATATTTAACAAATCTCACATCACAGAAAGCTACTAATAAGAAGAGTTTGAATATCTAATCTATGAGGTCACAGCTATAAACTATTGAGTGTACTTAAAGTAGATATAAATCTACTCCATACTTGAGTCAAAAAAAATCTCTAAGTTAAAAAAAATGGTATATAATTTAGTATCTGCCTCAAATAATATCAGCCAGTTGGCCTGATAGTTAAGAGCACTCGATAAATGTGTGACATACAGAGGCCTTGAGTCCAAACCTTTCATGTGGCAAGTATTAAAATATTAATTTTTTTTGACTTTACACTTTTAGTAGCTAATTAGTAGCCATGTAATTAGTTATTAATTAACTGCTGTTAGTAGGAATACTATTAAATTGCTACTAAGCTAAAATAAGGGAAAGCCAAAACATTTTGATTTTACTAATTAGTTTTAATTAATTGAGGGTTTTTTTTTTACATATCAATCTTTTTAAATTTTATAGTCTTTCTTGATAGGCCCTCATTCATGATAACTTTTGCTACATGCTCAGTGGCAGCTGTGATACAGATTCTTTTTTCAATATCTCTAAGATTAAAAAAAAAATTATGCAGACTTCTAGCATCTTTCTTTGAAACACAGATGCCGTGCATGTAATGTCTTAAAAAAATATGAAAGGGATCTCCAGAGAAGATGACAAGAATTTAAAAGTGTGCTATCTATTTTTTTCAACTAGTTTACCTTTATATCTTACTTGAAATATATATGATAAAGCATGAATTTGTGGGCACAGCATGAGCTGTCTTGAGGTATTTTGACAACATCAACTATATTGTCGATGAATTATCAGGGCACAAGATTCATGGCCTCAACAATATTTTAACTTTAGATTGCAATTTATATATCAGTTTTGATCAGCTACAGTTATAGCTTAAGGCAATAATGAGCCTTGTATGATGATTATGTATTTTCTTTTCTTTTCTGATTATATAACTAGCTTAGTCACCTATATCATGAGGGGTTTAACTAGCCTTGTGATGCATCGCCCTGCGATAAGGAAGGACTGAACACCTGCGGACTCAGGCAAGGGGCCAGACTTAGTCTTGAAAGACCCACTAGTTGCACCAGCTGATCTAGACTTAGCCAGACTGGGGCCTAGATGCATATTTATAGATTATCACATGTTATAGCACATGATCAGTCACGTGATATGTACTTAGCTTACTCATACTTGGCTGACTGATGCATACTCGACCTTACTTATTGATATGCCGAGTTAGCTGACTGATGCATAAACATACTGCTTAGCAGATAGGATTTACTAGACCTGCCCTAAATATACTTACGTATTTATACTGCGGTGTAGCACCTGTGGCATCCTAGTTTTCAGCACTTAGGAATTCGCCACAAGTAAGCTTGCCCCCTTTGTACTCATCTTTATTTGTATAATATTAACTTGAGAATTCGCCACAGTTGTAAGCGTAAGGCCCTGCACTTTGAGACAACCACAGACCTCAACACTTTAACTCTTATTTGGTGATTGTTTGGGGTTAGGCTTAGGCTGAGCCCTGACACCTTGTCTCTTATTTACTGATACAGCTGCTAATATGTAATTTAGGATATCCCTCATAAATATAAGATTAATGCTTCATACCTTCATATTATTGTGCAACTGCCAGATTATGTTCTATTTTTTACATCAGATCTGATCAGCCTTCCTCTGCCAAATTCAGCTTCATCTATCTTTATGCTGCATGTGCCTGAGTTGCTCACCTTTCTAGTGTGACAGAGTACATCAAAAAAGGTTTTGCAAAATATAGAAATGACTCAAGTGTTAATAAGTGATGGTACATCTGCAGATGCCTTGTACTATGCATTGTTACAGTAAGCAAATGTAGAAGTTCATTGTGTTCACTGTTCATCAAACACATACTTGTGTGAATTTTTATCTGCAGAAACTTGTGATTATTTCTGATCAGTTTTTAGATTATTGGAGATAGCAATGTGACTGTTTTTTTTACCATTCATCTAATAGAAGAGTCATCATCAGACTATCATCTCCTCATAATCTCCATATTCTGATTGTAATTTGCATCTTCAGACTCTATATCATTCACTAAATTGTCCTTAAATTGCCTTAAACTTTATCACATGAACTCGCATTGGCGTGTTATTGTAACAAGTCTCTCTTACTTACAGCGACCATTTGAACAACGTATTGACTGCACTCAGCAAGTACTGCTGATTAATGCATGGGATTGAACATATTAATGTTGTCAAAATACAAGTGTCTTCTTCATGTCAAAATAATGAAAAACAGCTTTTGTATATTTTCACAGACATAATGCAGGCCACACAACTGACATACCTATCAGCAGTTCTATATATGTAGACAACATTCTCGTCGGCCAGTGCAGAGGCAGCTCACAGCAAATGTTCAACCTGTCAAATTAACAATAAGATGCTATGAGAACACCCTATAATATACGAGGAATCTCTGCAGGCACTATTTAATGTAATAGCACTCGGCATCAGCAATTTGTAGATTTTTTTGACTATTTAGCTCACTTAAATGCCACTTAAATTGTCTTGATTTAAAAATTAAGAATAAATAAGAGCAAATAAAGTAGGTCCTTTTTTTTCTTAATTTCTCTTGATGTTATTATTAAGCAAGGTTAAGACATATTAAGACATATTAAGAAAATTCTGCAAAATGCTGATGCCACTCATTAAGTTCGTTTTGTTTTCTAGGTGATATCAGGATCACAAAACAGGGTCACCTTTGGTTTTCTTGCATTGTTTGTTCTCTTTTATCATGATGTTGATTACTATCCGTCACCTGTGCTGCATATGTCTGTGAAACTAGGTCTCGTACGAATGATGCGAATGATAATGATTCATCCGGAGGACTTGGGCCGACCAAGTACTGCAGGTATGTCCAAGGACAAATCGCTAATCGTGCCGTTTGCGCTCAGAATGTTCATGGGTGAAATTTTGAATGAAATTTTCAAGACATTTCCATGGCTCATGGATGATACAGGTACAGAGGCATTGGGTTCTGAGTATGTACTGACCCTGTATGACAGACAGTGATGCGCTCAAAGAACAATGGCAAAAAATGCAGTGTGGGCTATAGTGGCCCCTTCATCGACAGATAACCTTGTGCTTCTTCCAGTCCGCCTTCTGACACGCTGAGGAGCAGTAGCGCACTTTCCTACACTTGCTACACAACATTAGGCGCGGCTGCCCACCTCCACCGCATGCCTCGCACGCCTCGATCTGAAGGGGCGATAACGAAGGTTCCCGAGAGTTTGACGCGGATGACGGGGGTTCCTGCTTGCGAATATGGCCTCCAGTGACATCGTCGTGATTTTCGGACTGAACGTCATCAAAGACGCTGCCCACACTGTCCAAATACGACACTGCAAATAGTGGGCTCACTGCGACACGCGTGACGAAAGGCGCAAACGGAGCCCACTCCTTAACACTCCGGAGCGCATCGACATCCTTCCCACGACCGCAGCTGCAGATAGGGCTCTCGGTGTACTCCAGGGACGGAGGAATGTTCCCGGTCTTGAGGTATTCGCAGTCGTCGCCATGCGTCCACGACCATCGGCAGCGCTCTACGAGTGCTGGAAGTAAGTGTTTCCACGCTCGTATCTCTTCGCCTACTGTTACAGTTTGCAGCACTCCTTGCTCTTGCAACCTACGGAGCGCGAGTTTCATGCCAGGCTGAATGAGCATAGCGGTATTGGGAAGGACGTATGCGTCCAGGACCACAGTATGTGACGAGAGGTCCAATCGCATGTCATTGACGAAAAATAAGGTATGAGGACCGCCCCAAGACGGGTCGATGAGCCCCAACACACTGCTTCGCCTACGGTCTTCGAGACCAGCGTACTGGAAGAACAGCGAGTGCAAGCTCTCCTTTAGGTCCGCAAGCGTTTCATGCTCATTCTGTTTGGCATTCTGACCGCTGCCTTTTAGGTTCCTTTCGCGGTCGGAAAGCATAAGAGCGAGATGGACTTTGAGCCATGACATATCTTTTTCTTGAGACAAATTGAGAGCAGGAAGGCGGTCCAGGTAAAGCCTGTGAATATTCCAGATTGTGGGCGTCTTCCCTCGAAAGATCACAGGGAAATTGTCACTGAAAAAACCTCCGGCAGTACTGAATCCTGACGGGGGGGTAATGGCCTGCGTGAAAATTTTCAGCATCTAACAAAAGTACGACAGATGAATTGGTCTCACCTCGATGAAATGAGATTTTCGAGCAATTCTAAGTTTGATGCGTGTGCCGTCGACAGGGAACGGGTAGGCAATGGTGATGACAATGCTGCCAAATGTGACCTTCACCGTACAAGGAGACATCTGTTCGCTCACTACGGGAAGGCCACTCGCCAATAGCTGTCTCGCGTGATCATCAACAATCTCGACCTTGGCGCGAAAATCGAGGATCTGCCGATTCCGCGCGGGTTCCATTGTCACTACTGTTTGCAACTCTGCCCTTGATGTCGGTGTGGACCTCGCAGAAAGGTTGGATACAGCTTTGATCCTCTCCATTTCTTGTGGGAAATTAGGACGTCTCCGAGCAACGAAAATATGTTTGGTGTCAATAAGAGATGCTTTGAACAGAAGCAGATCGAGGTCCAACACTTTCTTGGAGAAGAAGAATCTGGCAGTTACTGGAGTAGACCGGAGGCCGAATCCAATATGAGTGCTACTCGGCTCGACTGTGAGTATCCATGAAGGCATCCAAAAAGAAACAATCAAGTCGGATATACCAGACCAAGCGCGAGGGTCTTCATCCAAAACAAGCTCCGCATCTGGGTCAGAGCTGGTAGCGGTGATGGCGCCGAAAACAGTATGTATCGAGGAAAAGACACAATGAAATTGTGCTCCTCGGACTTCGCATTGAAGTGGTGGTGTCCCGACTTCGTTGACATCCATGGTCTCCAACGGGCTGAGGGCATGCCGGGGAACGACAAGTACGACGCATACTAGGGATGGCACATCATGCCAACCCTTGAATCGTCCCTTATTGAGAGCTCCTATCGACTGGACAGAGTAAATGTCAAGGATGTGCAGCTGACAACACAAGTCCTGATAGTTATTGGATCCTGTTGTGAGTGTTCTATCTGCATTGAGGTGACCAAAGAACGCTTCCATGACAGAAGTCCAGCTCTCAGATGGGATACGACCCTTGACGACCTTCAGCAGAGCTGCGAAACTTGCGCGGACGTAATGGATGATGTTTCCATTTCTGACCCTTTTGTGAAAAGCAGACTTGTCAGAAAACATTTGTTGAAGGTAGTCGCCCATGTCTTCTTCAGAGAACATCTTCAAATAGACACTGAATAGAAAGATGCCCAGCTCGTTTGGATCAAATGAGACTGTTGGGTTCAATGCAACGGCGTGAGGGAGAGATCGTGAATCCGCCAAAGACAAGATTTTCCAAGCGATCCGTTGATGAAACTGAGAGTCACCGCTCGAAAAGCGATAAAACATGATCTCGTGGACATTTGACTGGGACATAAACCTCGAGACAAATGTCGTGGGTATGAGATCCAGCAGAATGGACATCACGGTCAGATCGCCGCAAATATGGTCCGTGAAACCATAGAGAGCATCTGTACCACTGGGTAGAAGCGTCTCAGTGTATATGGTCGAAGATGGAGACTGAAATAAGATGGGTGTGGCGACGACCAAAATGTTCAAAAGTCCAACGTGGTCCGTAAGGTTCGAAGTGTCGATGACATCGAATGAGACAGGGGCCCTACATCCGGCATGCGGGGCGTAATCGCCACCATCAAGCTCGAGTTGTGCCGCAGACCAAGGTCGCACATAGCAGCCCGAGGTTGTCGAAGAGGTGGTGGAACATTGGTGGAACGCACGACAAAGCGAAAGAGCGTCACCTGTGAAAAACCTGATTGTGATCATCGGCACATCAATGCGTGTCGATGCTACGAATGCTTTGCACCAGTCTGCAAACTGGTTTTGGATGGATTGGAGGACGAAGTCGATAGTCGGTGGCTGAGTCCGAGTCTGAGAACCCGTATGAGTCTTCAGAGGAGTAAAGGCACACGCGATATGAAATGCAGCGAATGGGTCAGTCCCATAATGCACTGGAAAATCTTGGCCCGTCATTGAATATGCGAAGTTGGATTGACGAGTTTTGCGTCAGTCAGAGCATCTCGATCTGGGGAGTTGACGCCAGTGCGCCAAAAGTACCGGAAATGTTCTGAGACCAAACGGACAGCCTTTGTAGACAAAGGACCAGCTGAACGTGCAGAGGACAGGTTCGCGCCTAGATCGACGGCTGTCCTTTGCAGTCCAGCGTTATAAGCATCCACGATCTCGGTCTTCCTCGCCGAGGGCATATCCTCAAACTTCGCGTAGAGGGTCCAGTAACGACGGAGTTCATCAAGAGTGCGGCAAGTACAGATTCTCAAGTATACACCATACTTGCTATTGTGCCAAGAGTTGAGACTATTGGACAATTCAACAAGCTTTTGACAGTGTTTTGTCAATAAAGCAAGCGCTGCTCTGCTGAGATAGAAGTCGTAGAAGATGTCCCATACGAGACCCGTGATGGAGGCCTCCCCGTCGGCAATAAGTGTGAATAAGAGGATGTTGCGTGCTACGCAGTGATAAATGATGATAAGTCTTAGAGACATCTAGGATAGTTAATAAGGCAGCGATGAGGAAATACCTATGATCGCTGGTTCTATATCGCAGCAAGTAAAGTCGAGCGTATGGGGAACTGGTAAAAAAAAAGTCATTGAGCTGCGAGCAGAATCTACTGATTGAAGAAAGTACTTACGTTTCGCGTTGTCCAATCCTGAAGAGTAAATAGTAAAGAGGATATTGCGCGGATCCCCACAACCAAGAAGAAGAATATTTGCCGATTGTTCAGGCGCGATGTCCTGGGTTAGGCAGATTGGAGAGGTGTTGCCGATGGGATAAAAGAAATTCTTTTTTGGCCAAAGCAAAGGATGAGCCATGACAAGAGCGGGGGGGTATGCAAAATGGTGGGGGTGGGCAAGAGCGCGAAGGCAAGGACAGCCTTATTCAACTCTACAAAGGGCACACGTCAAAGAACGTGGAAGAAAGCCTTTACAAGATGTCCACGGGTCTCAAACATCAGCATGGTCGGACCCGTAAAGGGATGGAAATCTTCTTCCCAAGTCACCGCAGTCGTAGAGAAAAGTTCCCCGCAGTATGGAATTCGAGAAACATGCACACGTTGGCGAAGGAATGCATCGATGAGCGCAAGGTGTACACCACAAGAGGAAAGCATTCAGTGACTGAACTCAGTTGTGCAAGATTAGACCAAGTCCGTAAGATATCGAACAATGTTGCCTGAAACGGTTAACGGGCACTTGATATGAGAGATAGAGGCAGACAGAAGGATGCTGACGATGTTTGTGTCCAAGTCTCAAGCTCCAAATCTCGCGTCAATTTGGGAGGATGTAACACAGGCTTTCGAGCACTAGCAGGCCATGGGAAAATCAAATATTCAAGGAAAAAGTGGATCCTAATCAGCACGGCGCACTGGGAACAAGGACGGGTCAAAACTTCCGTTTTCCAGCTCCTCCGGGTAACCACACCATACAAATGTATGACCCGTAGTCGGTATGCCATGAACAACTACCATAATTTCCACCAATTTATAATTTTCACCCTCGTAGGACACCAAGCGCTTTACGTCTCCCTCCCCGACCCGGTACGCCATGCCGTTCACTGGCAGTAGGTCGTACGCCACCATCAGAAGGCGTCCAAGAATTGCTTACCAGCGCGGGATACGGTCCCCACATTTTGACAGTGAACCATCGATAACAGCGGGTTGAAGGGTGGGTAGCACAGGTAAAGAGAGGACTGGCTGCAGGACGTGCGGTAGAGCGAGCGTGCCGTAGAAGAACATGAGATGATGAGCGAGTCAACTGCCGGAACTTGGAAGAGCGCCAGATTGGATCCTTAGCACAGAACGACTGTCTTTTGTGTAGGTCGCTACGGAGACTAGCCAGATTCCCTAACTTCGAAGGGTGACGGCACTGCTAGTATAAGCTATACTGTCACTGCAGGACTCTTGCTATATAACTTTGTTATTGTGGAGTTGAACGCTCCTGCAAATCAATACACTGTTGTTAGCAACGGTGCCATTACACAGGACCAACCCGTGAAGGACAGTGAATGCAAAATACTGGCGTAGTACTCACAGTGCGTTCGGTGGGTTCAACTGCGAAAAAAAATAACAGCTCTCATGAGCGCCAAGCTGCTGCAATCTGATGCACTCAGATCGAGTTCACATGCAGTCATGCATACCATCTTGTACCTCGATCCTAGAGAATCGACCAGTGGCTTGAAACTGATCCATGGTCAGGTAAGTCGTGGTGATGCGATAAGACAAACCATCCAATTATGTTCCGAGGTCACTCAAAGAAGAAAAATACACGAACTATCGAGTTACAGAGTATACACAACTAAGCGAAAAACTTGTACGCAAGTCCAGTAAGAATTAGTGAGATCGCAATAGGGACTGGGAATTGCGCCAAAATTGACTTTGAGAAGCCCTGCTTCCTCTCCGCCTCAATCGCATCGACGTCCTTGACGTAGTGTTTCGCGAAAACTGGGCACACATAAGATGAGATGCTCTCTGACCAAATGTTCGTACAAGATACGCACGGTCATTCTGCATCCACACAACTTTGTTCAGGGCCTTGAGGACCGCGTGCTTGGTCTTGAGGTCCAGATCTGGGTGGTCTAGCACAGCATCGATGATGATATCCTCGACATAGCCTAAGACAAACATTTAAGATCTTCGAGGAGCGCGAGAAGAAACCATAGGTTGTCTTACCGAGCAACAAGCCCATGTGAATGAATTCAACGCGAAGTGGTGACTTTGTCGATTTCTTCCCCGTGTTGAGTTGCTGTTGTACGCCTGTATGGATGAGGCCAACGCGATCTAGGTACTCCCAGGTCTTGATATCATCATAGTCAGCGGTAACGAGCTTCACGAAGTAAGCCTGCCACGCGCCGGATCAGCAACTGATGATCAAC
>SGPL01000249.1:0-46600 GCA_004802705.1 Bondarzewia mesenterica | reverse complement strand
TCTGAAACCTGGTGAGGGTCCGATCGACCGTTGAAAAGATTTTTGAGTAAAAGTACGGAAATTTGCTCAATTTGAAGTCAATGCGATTTACGACCCTGGAATGTCGCCCTTTCTTCCACTTTTTTCGTGACATGGATTACCATGCATTATTGACTAGATACATATTTCTCTGAGGTCGATACATGAGTAAATGTTTCGGAAGTTGAGAACGGTGTCTACTTAGCGGTACTTACTTCAAGTTTGCACGTGTAATCTGCGCCACACTTTCTGTTGTGGAGACTTTGCACATAACATAACGGTTAACCAGCATCTAGCCAGCGTATTTGCATGCTAACATCCCAGTGAAACAAACACTGGACGTCGCTTCAGTGCTTGTTGAGCGACATTTTTGATAGCTCACCATAGCCATACTTGCGCAGACATTAACCTCCCGGCATGTCTGAACCAGACCTGCCTCCAACCCTCCTTTCCGTCCTCCAATCCTTCACGTCCTCTGAACGGAACACAAAACCTCCCCTGCGCGTACCTGATTTTGTCGCCTTTGGCTTATTTTGTTTGTTTAAACAAAAAAAAATTAGTCAAACAAAATAAAAAGGCGAAAGCGTGGCTTGCTCCTCCCGCCTTTGTGGCTACGCAAGAGTAGCGGTCGCTCCTTATTTTTGTTGCTTTAGCAAACAAAAATTAGGAACAAAGGCTGCGCTCGCTTATAAAATTTTATATCAAATTTGATTAAGCAACGCGAGCGAGAGAGGGTTGAGAGGGTGAGGCAGATTGTATTCCCTATATAAAAATGTTTAATTAGAACTTTTAGTTTTTTTTTTTTTTTTTTTTTGTAACTTTGAGTAATATATGTATGTTTATTTCTTTGTGTTATTCGAATAACCCTTTTGCTGGTGGATGCCTTCTTGCAAGCATGCCGAGGTCTTTTTTTTAAATTGTCTTCTAAATTCTTTCTTGCTTGTGCTCAGAGTGCACCGACAGTGTATGCGCTGTCGGTGCGGCGGCGGCGGTCATCGCACGCCCNGCCCGCAGGGCGCTGACGCGCCTGGCCTCATATTTCAAATTCCTTATTATTAATTTATTAATTTATTCATCTTATTACAGCTTATCACTACTTACAAGTCGCTCAGGCACAACGGCGGTCTACATCGCTTAGGTAACGAGACCTTTCGACAAAAAAGTTGTTGGGTGAATAGCTTTCAGTACCTGCGAAGCCGGAGCAAGAGACAAGATCAGCCGTATCGGAGAGCCGACATTCGAAATTTATCGAAAGCGAGCGTGCATTGATGCTATCGAAGGTCGGGAGTCCGAAGATCCAGAGAGAACCCGTAGACCTGGATAATGCGAACAGTATGCATGAAAAGTGACGTAGATTTGGCCTCCGCCGCCGGATGATCTCAACATTCACAATTGGGCGGCTGGAATAGAAGTGGTACGGTCATCCACTTACTCAATTTGAATCGAAAGATCGAGAGCGCCTCGAAGTTCAAAGCTGAACCTAGAACAAAAGACCACCCATCAGCAATATTATCCACGAACAAATGAACGAACCACAAACCACTTCAATTCAAATAATCAGCCGTATATACCCACCCTCCTCTTCACCCAGCCGCACATGTCCCAAAACAAATCCTCAACTCCCCGCTCTTCAGCTCCTCCCCAAGCCTCCGCTGACCCCCCCCCCCCCCCCACGCGCCTTGCTCAAACACCCTCTTCCAATCGATCCACTCGTCACATCCTTAGCCGCCTCATCGTATTCCTCTGATTCACTCTGTAAAACCTATATTGTAAAGTAAACAATTACGGGGTCGTGATTACCCACACAGCATGCCAGTCATTCGTGCGGACATACCCTCCATTCGGTGTCAGACATATCTTACATGGCACAAAGTGGTAAAACAAGAAAAGAAGAGATAAATATTACGACGCGAATCGCACACCATGGACAAGGAGACTCCCAGGGCGCATAAAAGTCTGTACGAGTACCAAGAACAGCAGGCGACGAAGATGGATTCCTGTAGACAACAGAAAATCGAAAAGCGCATATGATATTGACTACGACCATCTACTTCTTCAACGTGCCAATGACCGCGTCGGGCGCATACCGAGGGATGACCTGCATGACCATAGGTAGTCATTAGCACTTAGAGCTATGACGAATTTGCGAAAACGTTGATGTGACGTACCTTAGGATCGTGCAGCATGTTGAACTCCTCCGTCGCGTCCCGACCAGCATACAGCAAAATGGCTTTCTCGCCTCCGGGATGGTCGGGAAGGAAACTCGTCACATCAAGCACCTGCCCATCAACGATGACCCAAACATCATCTTTCTTGTTGTGCTTTGCGACATCCGCCGCAGTGAAAGTCTTGGCCCCTCCTGATGAGGCAGCCGGTGCAGATGGTGCAGCCGTCCCAGATGGCTTTAGGGGCGCCGGTGACTGAGGAAAGTAAATGAGGAGATCGCGGTACGAAATTAATGGGAACTCACGGAAGCCTCCAGGTGTCCAGCAACGGCACCCAGTCTGCTCGCCGCCTGCTCCGCGATCTTGCCTGTTCGTTGCAAGAGATAGGCACTGGCTGAGTCACCACTGACCCGTCCGAATACGACGCATCCCAGCAAGGAACTGCCACCCAGACGATTTGCGCCATGCACACCACCCGCGACCTCACCTGCAGCAAACAAGCCAGGAATAGGCTTGCCGGACTTGTCGATCACCCGAGATTCGGGATCGATTTCGAGACCACCCATGGTGTAATGGAGCACAGGAGTCATGATAGCCACGTTGAAGATATCGTTCATCTTCCACTCGCCTGGGGAAAAGAACTAACAGCCAAGTCAGATAAAGTCAAGAAGATACAGCGCACGATGGACCTTCTTATTAAATGGGTCCTTCTTCGTCCTAACGACAGTGTTATAGTCGTCAAAGGTCTTCTTCAGAGCCTCAGGCTTCAAACCCATTTCCTTGGCAAGAGCCTCTCCACTCTCGAATTTCTTCATCAAACCTCGACCAACGTAGTGCTTGCAATGCCATTCGATTTCCTTCGACGCGGGACCATTGAGCACGAGACGGATAGGATACTGCAAAAACGATGATCAGTACAGGAATGCGCTAGTAATAACAAATCACATACCTTGCCGTTCTCCCACATCTTTCCAGTAACGAAATCACGATGCTGCAGTTCATCGACGAAGCGCTGTCCTTCGTTATCCAACAGCAGACCACCGACACCACGAAGAGCCTCAGCAGCCAAGAACTTCACTTTTGCTTCCGGCTCTTTCGGATCAACAAGACCAGTTGGATGGATTTGAACCTTCTCTAGATCAATAGCACTGGCACCGATAGCAAGAGCAAGTTTCTGTCCGTCGCCAGTGCAGTGGTCACCATTTGTCGTCGGAAGGTCATAATACTCGGGGCGGTACTTCTTGAGCAAGGAGTCCTCAGTGAAATCCGCCGCGTAACCGCCAGTAGCGAGGATCACAGGACCATATGCAGCCTCAGTCTTCCCCTTGTGCGAGTACTCAACGCCGGTAACGGCGCCCGATTCGTCCTTTATGAGCTTTATCACACGCGCTTTCTTCAGGATCTTGACGCGATCCGGCGACGAGACAGCGAGGTCCTCAAGACGTTCCATCTGGGCGTAAGTCATGACCTGCACCATAGATACGATGTTAGAATGCGATGGATTGTTACAGAGAATGTTATTCAGAGAACGAAGCCGAATGCCCAATGCAAATTATTCTGAAGAGAACCTCACAACGGGCATTAATTCCGGTCCAGCTAGGATACACAAGTCGGACCTCCGAACTGCACAGGCTCCAGCGTAGTAATTGCGCTCTCACAAATAAAGGAACATATCCCACTGCTCATGATGAACTTGAAGATAAGAAAGACTCACCATCCCAGGAAATTGAGCATTACCGCGGTGAGTGCGAGGCAGACTGTGGCCGCCTAGACGAGCGACCTTGGACAGGTCGAGATTGAACTTGTCCTGGAGCCAGTGGACTGCATCTGCAGAGCGGCCTGTGAGGACACGGATGATGTCGTCACGGGCGAGCTCACGAGCCTACCGAATGCAGGGGGGGACTGTTAGACCCGCAGGACGAGATATGGTAGACATACGCACTGAGCGCTTCGTATCTTCAAAGAATATTTTGGCAGAGTCGGGGATGCCAAGCTCCTGCTGAGGTTGTGTTCCTGCACCATTGATCCCCGACGTAGCCTTTGTCGAGTTGCCGCCCATGAACCTGGTGATTAATTTGAGCTTTCTCGGTCGTGTCGTCGAGGGAGTAAGAATGGACGCACCCCTGTTTGTCAAGAAGTAAAACATTCGCACCACGCTCGAGCAGAGTATGAGCAGCAGAGAGACCGGCGAGACCTCCGCCAACGACGATAACCTGTGCCATTGTTTTAGAAGAAATAGGAGAAGAAAGCGATGCGGGGTCGAGGAGCGGGTGCGAGTGTGCCTAGTTGAATACCGGTCCTCTTATACAGCAGGCCGACCAATGGCCAGGTTAGGGTTTTGCTGGAGGCACATGTGATTCTCGCTCTGGACTCTTCCCGGACCGCCCAACCGCATATGTTTCCCTTCGGTCTCTTTGCAGCTGGCCAACTTCCAGTGGAGTCCCACATGAAATCGCACATAATGTACGTCCCCAGAGAAAGAAAACCCGAGTTTCCTGCATTGCACGTCACAAAACCCGAAATTCGCCCAGAACTCAGCGTTCAGCGTTCACGGAATATCACCTGCTCATAGGCAATAAGTAACCCGAATAAAACAAATGACATAGTAACAGCTGGAGCTCTACAAATTCCCGTTCAAACTCTATCAATAGCCCTTTTCCGTTCTACAAATACGTTTACACCGCGGGCTCCCTTCAGTATCCGCAGATATCTACTTCACGTTTTGATCCACACTCTCCAACACACCCTTCAACACTATACAGCACTGTTCAATAATCTCGCCCATGCCAAGTTTGAGGGGTTCGATGAGTATGAGTCCATCCATGCGCGGTACGCCGTGCTCCAGGTCGTCGTTCTGTCGCACAAGCGTGCAATGAGTATTTATATGCATTCAATCGCCCAGTCCGCATTACGCACCTCGAAAATCTTGCGGTGAGCTTCGACGTACGCAGGCCATACGAGGTCCTCAAAATATCCAGGCGGGTCTTGCCAGAAAGTGTTCTCTGATTCAGATTGGACTCCATACCCACGTCAGAAGCGGATGGGGGCGAAAACGGTGTCCGGAGACAGAGACAAATCCGCAAATAGAATATCGCCGGGATGGGCATGGGGAAACAGTGTAAGGGTGTGACCCGCCATCAAAATATCGCCACGCTACCTGCAGTGTGATATCCAGAACGTTCTTCTCTGCGCTTACGAAGGACGTCGTGAGGCACGCGCAGAAAAATCCGAGCGTCAAGCGTCGACACCACTTCCTGCAAAACCAAGCCATCAGCACGCCTGATGCCCAAGTTCAAACCAAGAACGAGCCTTGTCCCAATACAACAGAAACCCGTCTACAAGTCCCCATACTATTCTTTTCCCCTTCCCTCCCATCTCTTTCTGTATCGTTTCGAAGTCACCCTTCCACCGCTCGTACACTTCTGTCGGCACTGGTATATGCGTCTGCTCGTTTAAATGATCGTGCGATATGTGGTCGGCAGGTATGCATGCCGATTCCTTGACGCGGTACAGAAACGCGCGCATACGCGGCCAGTCAATGGCCGTCGGTGCACTATCCCAATCTTGCACGCCTAGGGTCGGGTGAATGGGGAGCGTATCTTGGGGCTGCCACGGAAATATCTTCAATAAACTATGGAATGGAAAGGATACGAAAGAAGATGTACAGGCGCAAAATCCTGTGATGCGTTAACGATCGGTCAATCTGAAGACGAGTAAGTGCATCGGAAACATACGTCTTGGTGAATGATGAAGCTATTAGGTAGCAGCCTCCGCAGATGCTTGGCGAGTGTTGTCTTTCCAGAGCACGTTGCACCTCTTTGACGACGCAAATCATGAGCGATTAGTGGGATTGGATTGTAAAACGGAGCGCGCTCACCCGATACCAACGAGAATGACGCGCGTGCGCGCTGCCTCGATTGCCTCCTCATCTGACAGAGTTCCATCTGGGTTTTCTACAGGAAGGAGAACAGGAGATGGTGATTCGAGTGGTGTTGTAGGCATTCTTGTGTCTAGATCAGTATGTGCTGGACATTTCGTGTATAGTTTTAAAACGAAAATGGTTTACCTGTAAATGCAATTGAAGGCGGATACTGAGCAAGGTGAAGGTTGGAGCCTACGGAAAGCCTGGCAATTATTATACTTAGCGTGATGCCGTGGGGTTATGACACTGTTTTAAAAACGTTCAGGTAGTAAATGAGTCAGTCCGGGATGACTTCCCGATTGGTAAGATACGATCGACGATCATCTAATCTCAAAACTGCATGGACTACCTAACAGAAGCCTTAATGCATAGCGATGAGTGCTGAGCCTCAAGTACATACTCACTAACATCAGTTATCGGATTACTGGAAGACATTCAAGATAGAAGAAACTATTCCACAGCAATGATTGAAAATGCAGAACATGAGATCGGATCTACACGCGCGATTCGAAGGCATCTCTACTATGTAAGTAGATATGTAGCAGTCCCCTACAGATTGCACTCAGCATTGCACTGAGATGTGCCAATCAATATCCCCCTTCTGAATAGTGAAACTTTGGTCTGCACTTTGAAGCCAGTGTCTGCCAGTGTGCGTACCATATATATGTTCTACACCGGATTCAAGAGATCAGTAGAAAGTCATTATTCGTCCCGCGGAGACAACGACCCAATAATAACGCAGGGCCACTGGACGAACTAGACGTACCAAATAGAGCAGAGATCCAGACAATTCACAATCCCAGTCCGATCCACCCAAATGCAGTTGAATACCATCACAATCCCCAAAACGGAACTTGCACCTCTCCAGCCGCGACCGCACCCCCGGACGAAGAGTTTTTTTTTTGTTAGCAATGACAGAGGGCCCACGATNCAAAAAAAGAACGATCTCGAGTGACGGCGTACCGGAAAGAGATAACGATGACCAGAAGCTACGGGAGCAATTAGCATAAGCAGCTTCGAGAAGAGGCATTTCCATGACGTACCTGATGGGAGGACGAGGGTCCGTGGAAATTTTTCCATCGTTCCATGATAACGATGAGATGCTTGAGTCGAGGACAATGGTCCGCAAACACGCCAAGCTTTTCATGTCGCTTCGCATCATCTATCGGGTTTTTAGGTATATAGTCTCTAGGTGAACACCTTGGACATCGATGAAGTATCTGAATGAATTGAGCATTAGCTGGTAAGAATGGCTGGAAAAGCAGACCTGTCGAACTTCAAGCTTCAAGCCTCACAGTCGAAGAGAGGGTGATTGGATGATCGGATCGGCAAACGGAAGCAAAGGAATAAGCCTTGGGTGACTCAGACGGCAAAGAATCAAAGCTGAAAGGCAGTGAAAGGCCCGCATCTAGTCTACGGGGCATATCCTCAAGCCGCTTTCCCGCTCATAGCCCGAGTACTCAGATTGAATACAACCGTGGACAAAGGTTGAGAATGGCAGTACAATCGTGCTGTGGCGAGTTTTGGAAGGAAGATTTTGCGCAACGATGGTCCCTGATGACTTCACGATCGACTCCACTACCAGCCAATACCCTGCTCGGGAAAACATCGAGGGGCCCACAAGCAGCCAATATCTCCAGGTTGGGTAGGCACCCCGATAGCTCCACCAGACGCTCGTTATCGGCGGTCGTTACAGGGATATAGCAGGACCCCCGATAATAGGAGGGGAACCTAGATGAAAATTTCCGGATTTTCGGATTTTTTGTCCGGACCGAAATTTCGCGATTTTGGGCTCTAGTTATGTCCGGATTTTTCGCTAGGTTCGCGCTGAGGCCATTTTTTGTCCCGGACAGAGCATATAGGTCCCAGAAAATCACCAAAATCATCAAAATATTCAAAAAAGCTCCTGAAGCTCTAAAACTTTGGTATACAGTGTATAGAAGATAAGAAAACAATGTTGTGGTCAGTCATCTCTGGAAACTGCACGGAAATGCTTGCTGATAGGGCAGATATGTTTGATGACTGCGTCATTGCGGCATATCTACCGTTCTTCAAGTCTTTCGAAAACGGATGGTTATGGCGCGCAATAACATATGTACGCGGACGCATCTTAGCGAGACGCGCATTTTCATAAGTTTTCATTGATCGGTATCCGCGGCAAAATCAAGCCAGGCATCCGAGCTTCCTACTATATATGTTTGACCCCGGCCCAGCCCAGCCAAAATATGTCCGGATGATGATCTGGGTTCTCCGGGCCCCAGCCGTCCATGTCCGGATAAAAATTTGGCTACCTCGACCTCAAGGGTCGAATTTGTCCGTTTTTCATCTAGCATTTTTGAATTTTCGCCCAAAATTTGTCCGGATCGGTATCTAGGTTCCCCTCCTATTATCGGGGGTCCTGATATAGCCTGCTACAGCCGCTAGATTTCAACGTTCAACCCCCTGACGGCGAGGCCATTTCTGCTTGGCGAGTTGTTAGTGGGCCGTTGACACAATTTTTTGGCTCATCCAAGATCCGGTGGAGAGACGACACAACCTCTTGAACATGGCCTGAGGCGCCATCTTGCGACACTACTGTGTCTCTGGAAGAGATATAGAGACGCTGATGAAGGAGGGGAATCGCCAGCGCGTACCAGTGGCGGCAGTCGAGCACTAGTGACCTTTTTTGAACTCTTGAACGACTTTCGGTCGTACTCCTGATCGAGATGAAGGAGGATGAAGGATGGCTGGCGTACAGGGATCAAATAGATCTGGGACCTCCGTATCCAGAACGCTGGGAACAAGGTCGCGAACTCGAATATGCGCAACCGTATCTCGGGCAGAAGGTGTTTCTTCGCAATTCGCTCTGCAAAGGTACCTACGGTCCCCTTGCACCGCTGCAGGAGTGACTTTATGTAAGCCACTAACTATGAGAACTCATCGCATTCAGCCGTATTTCTCGCAGGGTTCTCAAATTTATACGGAACTACAGTTCGAGCTACGAAAGCATCTGCGGCCAACTGCGAGCAACTGCGCCAGCTTTGAGCCCAGCTATTGGGCGACGGGACAAGGTAAGTATGTAAAGCCGACTACAAAAGCATCGAATCGTGGCTGCGGCGTCCCCTCGGAACCCCTCGGCCGGGCGCAAATAATTGTTAGTTATTTCATGTTTATATTTGAGGGCTGCTGCGCTCGCGGTGTACGCATCAAGTCAAGGAAGAACAGTGCAGTGAGATGATAGGATGCGAGACAAGTAGCGATCGCATTTGCGGTTTGGCCTGAACAACGGGGTCAAGGACCGGGACTGGCATACAAGATAACCTAATAACCTATCCAACCCACTATTCGTTCTACATACACCTTCATCGACGTTCATTCAAAAAATCAACATCACCACTTCGGTATCATGAACATCCACGCCCTGAACGATGGGCACGGTTGTAATATTCACCGAACCTTGTACCTTCCCATCGGATGTCTCGTAGGTCTGACCACCCCACGTTACCCCTTTCGTCGCGTTCGCAAACCTGAAAAGTGGGTACTATGGTCAACCATACACATGCAATCAAAAATTATGTGAACTCACGGAATGGAAAGACGTTTGATCACCATTGTTGAAGGAGCCCCACTGCCCACAATCTCAGGCATCACCTTCACGGTCCCACGCGAACCAGTGCCGACAAATGCTTTGAGATTGACAAACACCGCTCGTGCAAGCTTTCCGTTATCAAAAAAAGCATAGCCTGATACATACGACGATCCCACATCAAGTTCAACTGCCTTAGTACTGCCACTGGGTCCAATAGCTTCAACGCCTAGGATGGCTGCGTAGTAAAGTGGTTGAATGTGGGGTGGTTGGGGCGTCGAGAGCGGGCTGCCGTCCAATATTGACCGGTTCAGCGTCACAGGTTGAATCTGTTGTCAACATTCAGCAGATGGATGCAGAATCGAGATTTGGAGCAACGCACAAAGTTGTATTTGTAGCCTACGCCCTCGTGGAAGTATACACGCGATATTCCCAGCTGCGAGGCAAAGAGCGCATAGTCAAGCGCCCAGAGAGCTGCGCCGGCAGTGTTGCTCACGCCAGGTGCACCGTGACAGGAGTAGCTATTTGTCTCGCCTAGAACATAGGCGAGGCCGGTATTCTGCACAACTTTTATATCAGGGCTGAACGCGGTTAGATTGCCTCTGATCGTCGATTTAGTCATAAGGTCCTGCAGAACGCCATTATTCGCACTGCAGAATGAGCCACTGTAATGGTGTTGTGAGATACTGCGTATGGAAATCCCATAAGTTAAAGTTGAGAAGATGTGATCAAAATTCTGCCTACGTTGCAATCCGGGAGCCAGCTTCAGAATCAAGGATCCCATCGTTGATGATGAATTGAGGTGAAAAGCCACTTGTCGAATGCGAAGAGAAAGCGAACGAGCCAGCCCAGAATGGAACGGTCTTCTCAAGAACAGCACTGGCGATGGCAGAGACGTTCATCGCGAACTTTGTCCATCTCCGCATGCAATTAAGGAAAGAGTATGGATGTTAACGGAAGAGAAATACACACTGAGAAACATAATTTTGGGGCGTGTTGCCCGGATAAAGATCCGCCTCGTTTCCAACTTCAATTGCATTTAACGTGACGCCAGCACCCTTGACTTCTGAGGACGCAAAAGCTTGCGCTATGGCCCTCGCCTCGAGAAACGCGGCGGTAAGATTGGCCTGCCTAAGATTGACGCCCCAGACAACTTGAGTGCCTAAAAAAAATCGTGAAAAATCGTATCAGCATTCTTAACGAGAAAATGAAAAGAATCAAATGATATGCCTGATGGAAGGAGCTCGGCAAGGCTATAGTACTTGTTCCCTACGGTTATATTCGTTGCCTCCGGGTATGGGACGGCAGCAGTTGCCGCGGGGAAGATCAGTTCGGAGAACTGTATCTAAGTCAGTTGTTGGTTCAATAACTGTGTACGCCAGCAACGTCGCATGAACACGGGAAGCAGGCAAGTATCGCATGGTGTCATGTCTGCGATAGGCCAGGCAGTCGTCACGCAGTTGCTGCCTACTGTGACAAAGTGCCGTGTATACCTTCCAAACAGCGATAGATGACCTATCGCCAATGTTTTCAGCACCACATATAGAACGTTCTACTCACCTGAACTGCAGGGTTGAAGTTCGTATGATCCTCAGAATCTGCTCCAATCCTCAGGTGCACAGCCTGGCCTGACAGTGATTTCAGATTGTTCAAAACGTTGTAGAAGAAATTGTTCCTTATCCCACGGCCGGCCCAATCCACCCAGCGATCCTGCTCGATAGAGAAGGCAAAATGCGAGGGTGAGATGAAAGGCGCATCTGTAGGTGCCATAGCAGGAATGGATACATTAATGGCCAATGTCGAGACTGAGAGCAGTGTAAACCAGGAGGTTTGAGCGAACAGAGCTGAGAACTTCATAGGTGGGAAACGGAAGCGGGGGGATACGGTCTGCAGATAGTTGGTTATATATAGGAGGAGCGGGTGAAACCACGACATCGTGACCTCGCGGATGTTTCGTGTAGTTCCTGACAGGGCCGGTGCTGCACATATGGCGGCCCGACCCTCCTGCGCTCCGTAAGAGTTGGCGGGAGATTTTACATGAGTCTGAGCTGTCTGTGCGACGCACCGTATCGTACATAAGTAGGGCTTCTTTCGACCTCCTACCTAGTAAAGGCGTCTTATGACGAGTTGAATTGGAATCGAAATCCTTCCTGAGTAATCACATATGTCCAAGAAACCTTGGAAGAAAGCGTCTTCGTTCGCAAATTGGCAAAGCAGGACAAGAAGTAACGAGTGAAAGCAAAGTGAAAGGGTACCAAATGAGACCAAAGGGGTACGGTACTTAACTTCAGACAGAAACAGCCAATAGCGTAAAGCTATACATAGTGTCGGGGGGCTCAGTGCTCGCATTGGGCGTTCCAGACTACGAATTGTTTTTTCAACTTTACCTGAACTTTACTCCCTCTTATGTCTTCTGTGTGAGGTCTGCAAAGGAGACTAACTTCCTCTGGGTTTTTTCTGAAGTTCTGGGTTTTCAAGCTCACGACCACGATTCACTATTGGATAACTACAATAATATTGGCAGTCTGAGAGCCTCCTCACGGTCTGTTATCTCGATAATCACGACACCCGAGAATATGCATCCCTTTTTCGCGCAAACCGGTGTGCGTTATGTAGTATGCGTAACTGCATGATCAGTTCAGCTGTGAGTTTTCTGGCATTCTTGTTCCCTGGTAGATTGAAATGCCCTCAGAGCCTCCGTGTGGAGTTCGTTCGAAACCGTTGTCCATGTCACATTGGGAACACGTTCACAGATCCCCGAACGCTTAGACGACGGTTGGGTACCTGTCTCCTGCCCTCTCTGGTTCTTCTTTTGTCTTCCTTCGGTCTCGTCTCTGTGACTCTTATCGTCGCAACTTTCAACCAGTCTATGCCGCTCCATGGTCAAACGAGGATGGCGGAGACAACGCACAGGTCTGCAACTCTTGCAGCAACGTTGCGTCGTGTTCTCTCAATTTTAGTTCCAGCATCCCATGATATGAGCCAGAGAGCGATGATTGTTGTAATCGCGTCTCGTTTGAGGCTTCAATCGTGAGACTCCCGATATCTTCGCCATCTTGCCCGGGCACGAGTCGTCGATCGGTGCCGTCCTCCTTTACTGCCGTGAGTTACGCTCGTTGAGACATCTAACTTATCGAGTATGCTATGGAGACACTCACTCGAGCTTTCAACTTCACATTGCGATCTTCCGTGTTCCCGTTCCGTGTATACTGGCCTCCTTGATTATCTCGAAAGCCCACCGACCTGAGTGTTGATTCAGTTCTCGGACATTCACTCACCTAAATTGCTAGATCCTCTTACTTTTTTTGTTCTAAAGCTGCGTATGCTCCAAGGAAATCTTGTCCAATCCAATAGACCCTGTGCTGATACTTAAACCGTCCTCTCCGTACCCTGCGTCAACCTCACATTAACCCTTCGGAAGCGACCTCATTCCAGCGTTGCGATCACCTGGCTGCTTCCCCCACGTCAAATGGTTGTAGTCTGTTGTGAGTTCAACCCAATCCGGTTTATTTTCTGCTGTGATCTTGTCGTTGACACGGTATGCAGCGGTGGAATCGTTTGTAATCCCTGTGTTCTGGACAAAATGAACCGCCGGAGGTGCCTCGTTTGCTCCCTCTTTTGTCTCCGATGCTGTCGTTTGACGTAAATGCGGAGGAACAAAATAAAGTCGAGGAGGACAGTGGGTTTGCTGTAGATACGAGAGTGGTGTCCATTGGGTTCGCAAAAGTAAAGTAAGGTGAATAGGTTCTGTCCATGGGAAAGAGCGTGGATATCCGTGCGCTATATGCGAGTGCTACGGCCCGTGTAAGGGTCATCTTGGTTATTAAGACACCGACTAGGTTTTGTTATCAGCATCATCCCCAGGGGTACGCGATTGGCCGTAAGAATATTCTGCATTGTACCGTCAGTTGACCATCCAACTCGATCATTCTGAGACTAAGGAGAACTTTCAGGGCATCGATGCCGAGCTGTTACATCACCTCCATGAGGTTGAAACGTTGACGGCCGGTATTTTACCAGCAGCAACAGCAGCTGGCCCACCTCGACTTCACAAGCAGGTAACTAAACCTGTCATTTTTTAGAATTTATCGGCGCTGTCTTTCGCACTCGCCGACAAGTCTTTGCTTATCTTGCTTTTGAAATAGGCATTTCTGCTCGATGAAGTCACCGATGTGATTACCGCGCTGATACTACTTAATATCATCACATCCAGCGTGAGGATCGTGGTGCTGCAACGCTGGACAGTGAAAGCGAAGCTGAAACCGACAATCACAAATTCCAGTCATTCCGTGTGAAAAAAAAAAGTCTGTCGTCGCCTGACATAGACCCTAGGTGAACAAGTGTTTCTGCGGCCTATGAGATCTGTTCATCCCTGTTTCTCCAGATAATAGCCGCCCGCTCTCACCAAGTCTGGCCCTGCACCTTGAACGTACAAAATCCGCTTAACCGAAGTGAGTCTACCGGTGCCAAACGTTCCACCTCAACGAAAGTTCTATGAGCTACCAATCAATTGTCCGCTTAAGGTACGTTGTTTTGGTCTGCTGGTCTTTACGCACTTTGGCCTCCAGATGCAGATGGAAGGCCGTTGACTGCTAACGGGAATATCCTGACTAGATCTGAATTAATCCGAGTAGTAGACGGTCTTATCATAAAAACCACGCTTGTGGGACGAAATGAGTAAGTACCCTCAGCCCTCAGCGCTTCAAGCAGCGAGGCCTTCAAGTCGTGCCACCATGTGTCTGCATGGTGGCATCCATACACACCCGCGTCCTTGCCACAAAGCGACAGGACGATGAGATCAACCATTTTTATGGCAGTGTATCACATTTCCTGCTACATGCCCCATCATCTCGTCTTGGTCTAAGTCTGCCATGCCCATCAATGTCGATATCCCGGTCGTTATAACTCTGTCATGCCCTTGTTCTTCCCTATATCTCGTCGGGGTGTTACTGTTGAGTTTGCTGAACCTTGTGTACTTTGTCTCGCAATTCATAATACATCGGAGGTGACAGAAATTATTTCTTGCTCATCATCATTTCACCACTCATCCACGGAAACATGATCCGTCGGTAGGAAACCAACAAAGCCGGAACCGACGCCGATCGTCTCGACTATAGATCAGTCGGAAGCTGGGGCAAGATTGCTTCTCTTGACCGAGCTACGCTATTCTACGTCCCACAAAGTTCTGAGCGAATTCCAGAGCCTTTGGAATACTGTGCGTCACAACTCTTTGCCATCGCACACTTCTCACTGACGGGTTGATCCCATCGGGGGCTCCATCGTTGCAGGCGGAATCTTTACCGTGGCCAACATCCAAGGCGACGCCCATCGACGGAGATGACAAGATTCGAGATTCAGTTGATCACATGAGCGATAGCGGTCGGGAACAAGGCTCGGACTCGGCAATGCCACAACGCGCTGCAGAAACACGGAGGGAGATTGATCAAATGCCAGTGCCCCATCGACGTTTTACCTTGTCCGCTCTAGCGCCTTCGGATAGGGATGCCATTTCGGGGGCAGTGTGGGAGCATCATACTGTCGTTCGGGAGCATTTTGGGCCTCCCACTTCAAGAGAGGGTTCTTGGGAAGCGAAGAATATTCATCCCGAGATCGAGGAAAGTGCATATTCAGTCGAGCCTGGTTGGCAACTCTTACCATAACAAACAACCCACACGGGTGTTTCAAGGTACTCAAGGGTCTCTTAACTACATTGCGCTAGTGATGCAGATTGACACAGCGTACCATTTCTCATTATGTAGTCCTCGATACCGACAGACGAACCTTGAGGCCCGAAGGCTTGAAGCTTGAGGGATGCAGAAGGGTCAACGAACAGGCGGGCCTGCCAATGGTGACTTAGTAGTTATGGACGCAATTTTATCGGTGTAAAAAATCAACCTACCCGTCAAGGCATCCGCTGGCATAGGTAAGTAGCAGCAAGTCCGACCAGCAGACGAACCAATCAACCTAAGATGCAATACTAGGGCCACACGATGCCTAGGATGCTCGTGTACACGTATGTCTTCACTAAACAAGTCCATTAATTAGAACACTGATGAGGAGGCTTACAGTAATGAGAAGGGAGGCCGGGATCACGAGGGAAAAGGTAGCAGATCCAAGTTAATTGTAAGGAATAGTAAATGAAATGTCGCAGAATGAAAGAACCGGATTCGCACTGCCCAGGAAAGTCCCCAGTATCTTGCCCCAACCAACAACAGACTTGATCCGAAAATGAATGCGCAAGACGATAACTCGGCATGTTCTGAAACTTCAGAGCAACGACTTCCAGCCGGCTTCCTTGCACCTCTTCACGAGCCTCTTTACCTCCTGCGACCGCGCGCGTGTCGTCACGAGGAGCGTGTCGGGCATGTCAACGATAACGAGATCGTCGACCCCAAGGCAAGCTACCAAACGGCCCGATCCAGGGACAACGATACCACCAGCAACTTGCTCCGTGAGTACTGTTGCATGCCCAGAATCAGCTTCCGATGAACAAAATGGGGAGCGAGAGCAATCACCGAGTCCGCTATCTCCCAAGATACGAGGTTGGTTGGCTTCCGCCGGAAGGAGGTCAGCTAGAGATGAGAAGTCTCCGACATCATCCCAACCTGTGTGCACGACACGATGAATACAAATCGCACAAGTTGTTGAAATACACGTACCGAATGTAGCAGGCACGACAGCGACACGGCCCTCCATCGATGCCGGCTCGGCAACAGCGTGGTCAATGGCGATCTTCTCCAAAGTCGGCCAAACTTCGTCAAGGGTCTTAGTCCTTATAAATTCATCATCCCATGCAGCCGCGACTTTCTTCAAACCCTCCGCAAGCTCGGGCTTATACTGCTCTAGCAGCTGCATCAAGAACGTCGCCTTCGTGACGAACATACCCGCGTTCCATCTGTAGTTTCCAGTCGCTATGTACGCAGCCGCTGTACGCGCATCCGGCTTCTCTTTAAAACTTGATACGAGCCTGGCGTTGGGCGCCTCCATGATATCCAACTTTTCGCCCAAACGAACGTACCCAAACCCGGTGGATGGGTGCGATGGCGCAATACCGATCGTCACGAGGTAATCCTTCTTTGCTACTTCCACCGCCTCCGAGACAGCAGACAAGAATGCATCGTCACCAGAGATCATATGGTCAGCTGCGAAACTGCCTATTACGGCATTCGGGTCACGGCGCGCGAGGATGGCAGCTGCGAGGCCAATGGCGGCCATCGAGTCTTTCGGACCAGGTTCACAAAAAAGGTTGTGGGGGAGCAAGTCAGGAAGCTGTTCGGTGATGCTCTTCATGTGTGCTGTGCCGGCGACGACAGTTGTGCGGGAAGCGCTTGGAAAGGGGGAGGAGACGGTCCCAGGTGGCTTGAATGAGACTGCGACCTTTGAGGGTCAGATCCAGAAGAAACTTAGGATGGTTTTCGCGAGAGAGTGGCCAGAGACGTGTGCCGGCTCCACCAGCCGGAATGACGACGTAAAAGCCGGGAATCTCGCGGATGGGGCCGAAGGGGAAGGAAGAAAGGGAGTGGTCACCAAGAGGAGAAGGTACATAGAGGGAGGGAGGGACAGCTAAGGCAGGGATGGAACTTGGAGAGAGAAAGGGGGATTTGGCACGTAACTGAGGCGAGCCAGGCGCAGGAGTCATGAAGCCAGGTGTACGACCATTACCATTATGGTTCTACAATCCGATGGGTCAGTACAGTCAAATGATGGGGAGAATACAAATAAATCAGTAAATTGTTTGCAGTCGCGACACCATCCTTCATAAGGAAGGGGAAATAAACGCAGACTAAAGATAGGTTGAGAGAGAAGACGTCGCCACTTCGCCTGTTCTCATCTCACAGCTACTTGACAGGCAAATGACAACTAAAACGACGACTGCGACTGCGACATGGGTGGAATATTGTGGCAAGTAACCACACGGAAAGGCGCTTGGTCGCGACTGATGTAGATCTTTGTTATCTAGATGCAGTTCAATGTGTAGTAGTCGACCACTAGCGATGAGAGAATATGCAGGATTGTTAATAAACCCACAAGTCCTGCTGACCTCGGCGACTAAATGACATCGACCAAGAGTTGGTTTCAAACGAAGACATTGTCATATGGTTGAGTCATCTTGAGACTACTCGAGATCCAGAGCAAAAAGCAAGTCGGAGATATTAATGAGATCTTTAACAAGGATGCACTCGGTCTCGAGCAGTCCAGGAAACTATGCAGACTTCGTGGAGATGTCGCAGCAAATCTCCGAATAGACTGCGGACGGAGCAAATTTGCTGGCAGGCACAAGAAACATGAGGCGCCCCGCATGGCAAGAAATCGAGACCTTGCGAGAACGTCTCAAAGGGTAGCGAAAATGTGATGCAGCTCACCTGAAGGCCCTCCCGAATCTGGCGCTCGAGACTAGCATTTGCATGTCTGAGCTCTGTACATTCATGGCGGAGTTCAGCCATCTCAGTGTGCTAGTTCATGAGTGAACACATGAATCAGTTCCATAGATTTGAAGGCCACTCGGCGTTGGTTCTGCAAATACACGCACCGATTTCTGTACGGCATCCATGATCTGCTTGAACATGGCCTCAACACCGGGTGTAACACCGCCGATGAAGTCAAGAGCTGGGGCCTGCCCAGAGATAGGAGGAACTTGCGACATGGGGTGAGAAATAATTATAATCGAGGGGTGATGAGGAGAAGAGAGAAATGAGCGTTGGGATAATGTCGAGAGAGTTGTCGGTCAAGTGTAAACGTGTGACCTGCTCTCATTTCTCGTTTCAGCAGGCAATATAAATAAATTAAGCGACACGTGGCTTCTTATAATATGAGAACCGAGACCCTCCCGCCGCTTTACAGACGCTTCGCTCCAACTGCGCTCGGTCCTTCGGCCTATTACAATACCTATGGTTATCCTTTCTGTACTCTGGAATGTATGCATGCCGTACAGCATCATAAACGACGGCCAAGTTCTTTTTCGACTCTGTACAGTATCGTCATCATGGAGTCCAACTTTGTCCTCCAGTGTCCATCCTATCTCCAATCCAACGGTCCATGCACACGTCACAGTTTTAGTATCCATGTAAACTTCCGGGATCGGAGCTTTACCACCGCAATGCCCGCATGGTTGGCAACGCCAGGCTCCGTCCATTTCAACAACTTGACTATCCGAGGAGCGTGTTGTGCGCTCATCCACTGGCAGCTAACTCCTTGCAGTTGGCACCCCCCAAATGCACTGCAGCGCTGAAACAAGTGATGTCGGGCAATTATACTTTGCTCCAGTACTGCATATGTAACACTAATGTAGAGTAACGTTGATCTCCGTCTTTGTAGCATCGATGGCATGCGCTATACATATGTCAAGTTCATATCTCCATTGGCACGGAAGTTCACAGCGACATCAATGTATCCGATACGACTAGACAATTCACTATATGATTTAACCATCCTCCCCTCAGAATGCTCATGTGTCTGACCAGGGTCCCAGACCCACAAACAATTGCGAATTGTCTGCGAACGGATTCTGCTACTCAATTGTGGGACTGGACTGCATAAAGACCCGTACACCGTTACAAGCTCTATGCTTAGATAGCAAATGCACGAGGCCCTGCGTATCCGCTGGGGGTCTACCAAATGCCGTGGAGGATGCGATTGGGTTGGAATTTTTCAATAGGGCCCGATTGGAAGAGGGTCAAAGGTGAAGAACAAAGATCCCACCGTGCGTCTGCACTCGCTTGGCCTACTCATGTGCCCAAGGACAAGCTGAACCGCAAATATTAAACATCTGCATTTCGCAGTGAAAGTATACGCAAGTCGTTCTACAGCCCTGCAAAATTGAAGACGTTCAAGTCTTCATGAAAGAACGAATCAGGTTACATTGTAACTAGGACAGCTGCAATAGAACGGAGTTTCTGGCCCTGGCGCGCGTCAGGGGGGGTGTTAATCAAATATAGTGTTCAACCAGATAGCGAGCCGATAACCCTGCTTCGCGATCTGTAAGTCGATCTGCGCGGACAGAGACCATGAGATTAAAGAGCTGTCAACGCATACACGGAAGAGGACGTACAATCGGGATGGCCATGGTATAGTATGATGACGTGCAAAGGTCTTCGTTCGAAGAATAATCGAAGACAGTTGACTAGAAGTAGTATTATTGTTTGAACTACAAATAACTTAGACGCAAGGTAGGTGATAGAAGACATACACAATCGTATGCATTCGCCTCCTGCGCCCAGACCAAGGGACAAGATGTTCCGCTCAGCGCCGAGGTCGAGATGCAGCTAATCCAGCCAGACTTCAAGGAGGAGTACTCGCCGGACTATGAAATAGTCAAACGATGCTGATGACGAGCAACAGGAAAAAGCCAAAGGACGCACGGTGATGCGAGTAACTAACTCATCAGCATAGGTTTGTGGGCTGCCGTCATAACTCGCATTGAGACTACGAGTGAGTATGCCCGTGTCTTCAACGAATGTGGTAGCGTCAGTACGTGTAATCGAACCCTATCCGTTTCAATATACTTACCCCAGACCTACAAGCAAAAAATGCATCAGTTCGGGATTGGAAGAGCGATTCTGGAAAGAAACACACGGAATGCAAATTGCTCGATTTGCCACTGCAAGTCACATCTATGTCATTGCCGCCAACTTCGTATGCCTTTCAACGGACAAATCCACAATTTCAGATTCGACTAATAACAGGAATAAGGCAGCGGAATGAACCTCGACATGAAGAGGTTGGCCAATGTCACCGATAAACTGTTGATCGCATATACAGTGTCAATTGCAATGTCCTGTTGTGGTATACTTTGCCACGTACATGAGCTAAATTTATGTAAGTCATTTTGTATCAGCTTCAAGGGCGACGGAAGCGAAGGTTCAAAGGCTCACTGATAAACTTGAGAGCCTCCTGGCGTTGGCTAGCGTTCAGACTTCTGAATGACAGCGTAACCCATGCATTAGCGAGGTAAATGTCTCGAAAGCAGCCAGAAATGAAGTCTCACGTTTTCCTGAACCCGAGCAGTATAGTTCTGTATCGCAGATACTGCTCAAACAAACTAGTCAGCGAGCAGGAATAGGGGGGAGGAGAGGTGTCAGCATCGTACAAATACAGCCGGAGGAGCCGCAATCTCGGGAAAGAGATACGGAGCACGAGCCGTCAAGGGGGTCATCTGTTGGTTCATCGAGGTTGATGAGATGGATTATGAAAAACAAAATGTTTAAGCATTTTCGTAATGAGCGCACCTTCAGCATCAATGAAATGGTACGGAGCCGAGAATTTATACGCAGTTTGGGAGCGTACGCTGTCGGCCCACTACACGAAGCGTCAACACAGCTGTAAGGAACATAAATACTTATTGTGCATTACTGTAGCAGCTACGCCAAGCGATTCGTCATAAGTAGATCCGAGCGAGCTCTGGACAAACGACAAAGCGTTGGAGCTGAGGAACTGCATTGCGACGTATCTGTAATTTGCATTCTATCAGCGAGCACGAGCGAGGGGCAACCACAAATCACACACCCAACGGATTCATGGCCCAGGTTCCCCCACGCAGAGACTTGCGGAGGAACGCTGAGAGCAATCGCAAGAGAAAGCTGCAAAATGGTTCTCATGATTGCCGTTAGACTGAATGCTACAGAGGTTTTTATATGCCCCAGGAGATATCGAGATGTCTATGAGAGTGCATGTCGCAGCATGTGGCCTACAAAGGTGATAATGCTTCGCGATAGATAAAACTGTCTGGATCCATGTGGGACATCTAGCAGAATCAGCGCGTTGGCGTACTTACGCGTCATGGATGATCTCGAGAGCACGTGGCCGCAGGCGCTCTGGTGGTTGAATAACACTAGGATATAGCAGCTGGTCCGGGGAGCCTGACAAGACGAAGGCTCTGGAGGTCATGCGTCAGAAACATTGTTTGGGAATCGTTGAACGTGACGCACGAATCGAACATCATGGGCAGATTTGGGGCAGATAGCAACGTGTGAGATTCCTGCAAAATAACCTTGGTCATGCAATGCGTTTGAGTTTCGACCCTGGACATGAGCTGGAACGGTCGGATGCACGAACGTGGTGTTGAAAGACACCGATGATCAGTCGATTAAGTAGATCGCTTTCAATTCTTCATCGACCACATCTCCTCCGAAACAAGACGAGATATGTAACGGAGGATAACAGCTGGATCGTGCCGAGAGCGGCTCCGACCGTCCTGCACCACGTAAGCCTATCGCTAGGATAGCACTCGAGTCTCGCCTGCGTTTAAATGGGGAAGCAAATGGTTGACAAAGCTCACAAACCATCAGGAACAGTGTCGAAGTGAACCAGATGCACGCAGGAAAGAGGAATGAGAGCGGGGAATGCCATAAACTATATTATCTACAACGAGGGTGACATGACATCTTGCTGCAGTCTACGACTTTAGCACATCCGTACCTCCATTCCAGTGTCAACTATCTATGTCGCCATGCACGATTTCAGAAGATCGCAGGGATGGTCGGAATTCAGAAACGCTTACTATAACGTCGCCCGCATGCAACTTCCCACCAAGAACAGAACACCCACGCCAGCCATAATCCGTTTCCCAATGAGCGAGCCCGGCTGGTGAGCGCGCGATTGGTGCAAGGCGATCAACCCGACGGCACCGAGGGCTCCGGTTCCAATTACTCGACATGCGAGGCAGTCCTGATACCGCTTGGCATGTAATTGCGGCTCAGCTTCTGCAGCCAACGAAGAAGATGGCATGTTCCAGAGAGGACAGAAGTGGTGAACGATGTAGAAAACAAAGTCACTGAACGCCAGCGGTTTTGGCAATAAGTACTTACACGTGATGCATAAGGATGCATGTTACACTACTTTAGCCGTGTACTTTTCGCGCAGCTTCAAACAATGCATGATTGGCAGCATCAACTTGGGCAGTGGTGTTAGTTCCCTCTTTTCTTAGAAGTTCGTTTAAACATGTTGATGATCGACTGTTCATCCTTCCGCTGGACTTGGAATTGAGTCGATGGCGCAAACCACGCAGGAAAATCACCCAGATAGTTGATGGGAAATGAGTGATAATATGACTGCATAGCTAAATGACATGTTTTTTACGGCTTCAAGCCTTTCATGAGGCGAAATCCTTGATGTCAGAGATCTGAGGCACTTGCATCAAGTTGCATGCATGTTTTGAACGTCTTCCTTACATAAGTAAGCGCGCCACAGTTTCTGCCCCGAAGAGCAAGGTAATTGTGAAGAGTGCTTATAGTCGAAGAGTCGACTCTATGGTCTCGTCAGCCCCCTCGGCGCTGGTAGTTTTCTGGTCGTCTGCCTGTAATTTGCTGGCGTATTTCCTTTAATCTTTTTCTCTGCAAGATCTTGTTCACCCCGCGGACGACTGTACTTATCTCAGCGCTTCTTGACCTGAGTTCGACCTCTCAGTTGCCCCGCCCCCTTCAAATTCTCTTACATACCCGACTCAGTCCTTCTCTCAGATCTAAGGCCTCGGGATCTCATGCCTCAACCCACTCTTTCTCAAACTTCCAATACTTCTCCTGCCACTCTTCCTCCGAATACTGTCAGTGGCGCTCACAATTCCAAACGTCCGGACGAAGACATATCCCCAAATGGCCGCACTGCCCCACATCCCCCAGAGCTGCACGTCAATGGCGCTCCTCTAGCGCCAGTTTTGCGCTCTAAAAAGTCCTCGAATGGGAGCGGGCATGATGAAACGGCGTGGGGTTCGCACTTCTGGGTAACACTGGTCGATCCACAGGTAAGTAAAATTCACCTCCCGGGGCAGGTCGCAATGCAGCTTGCAAAGTGACAATGTCAGCGGCAACATGCTTCACGTTACAGTCTAGATGTGCGCTGGCGTCGCTTCTGATTAGAAAGACCATCCGTGGCATGAGGGCACCTTTGGCACCGTTTATCATGTCGCGTACATATATTCTCTTGCCAGTTCGATTCGTAGATCTGTGGCGCATATGGTCTGACAACGTTTCTCAGTCCCAAGTGTCGTTCTTCGCATGTCCTGCAACTGGTGAAGTGTCGTGGGATCCACCAGTGGGAAACTTTGTGTACGCACTCCTCATAGCTCCGGTTGAATTTCTGTCCTTACATGTTCCAGTCTACCTCCGAACAAGGACGGGGAATGGTGGGAGATCAGTGACGAGTCTCGGGGAGGCATCCCATACTACTACCACACTAAATCTGGAAAAACAGTCTGGGATAGACCAGAAGGCTTCGTCATCCCACTAACCGTCCTTCAAGTACGTTTTCTCTCAACTTTTAGAGGTTTGTCTCAGATTGTTGGGTAGAATACCGCTCTCGGTCGGCGACTATCGAAAACATTCAATACCACGTCCGTATCAGACGCTTCGAAACGTCCGGTGAACCGCCGATCCCGGACTAACCTCAACGAGCGCAACCCCTCTCAAGTCCAAATCTATTCCAGGCCCTCTCAGTCTTCCACGCGGAGCTCGCCTGGCCAGACGTATCCTCCCGCAAAAAGGCAGCCTCCGATGCGGCGCAGTCTTTCTAGTGATCAGTACAACACAGTCGGGTGCAGCACTTCTCAACCTCACTCACAACAGCCAGGACGGTCATGGTCTCACGGGACTGCAGGGCTGGCAGTGAGCCAGCTCCCTCCAATTCCAGGCTCGCCGTACGCGACCGAGGCTTCTGCGCCCTCAACACCGACATCTTCAAAGTCCCGTCCTGCAGTATCTCGCAAGGCATCAAACCACAGTATTCGATCCGAAAAGGAGGATGTAGCGCCGATAAAGCACGCGGAGCAAGAGCTACCGAATCCGGTGCGGTCAAAGTCCTCAGCGTCGTATCATCCTTCCCGAAGCCCGCCGCAATCGCTGAGCGCGGCCGTCGAAATGCTCTCACAGAAGCAGGCACAGACGCCGCCGCACTCGCCGATGTCGATGAAGACCGTGTCAACGGAAAGCGGATATGCAAGTCAGCTCGACAAGGCCATGGATGAAGGTAAATCGCAAGCGATCCCGCCGCCTGTGCCGATGCCAATAACGCCAACAAAGACCAAAGCCCCCAGGGTAGGTGGAAAGATAATCAGTTTGCCGATATTGAATGCCGGTATGGTTCTATCTTCCTTCAATATCACATATGGTATTCGTCTTTCCTCGTTGTGCTGACTGCATAGCAGAGGCGACGTCGAACATGAGCCCTGTCAAGAGGCGGGCGGCAGGAAAGCCCATTCCAGTTGAGCGTGCTGTCCCACCGACGCCGAGGGCGAATGTAGCCTCTCTTAGCACTGGGTAAATCATTTTTCTTCAATCAAGGTGTCACTTCTGCTCGGTCTGACGAGTCTTCAGCTTATACCCTATTCTGCCTGAAGATCTTGCGTCCGACATCCAACAATTTGTGGAGTCCAATTTTTGCAAAACAGTACTTTTCGACGCATCATACTGGTTTCCTTTTCCGGCGCAAGGTCCCCATGGAACAGATGATGGCTTGGCAAAAGGCGAGTTCTCGACTTTAATAATTTTGAGTTTGAGACAACTTATGCGATGCGATAACCGACAGGCGCCCCTGACTTCTCCTTTGTTGAATATTACACGCTCCTTGCACAAAGATGCCGTCAAAGCATTCAAAGTCATTCAACGGCTCATGGGAGATAGAGAACGCGAGGCGCGTCCTGGTCGTCTGCAAAATGACGGTCAACTCCAGTCGATGGCATCCTTGAACACCTCGACCCATTCGCTGTCATCGGGTTCTTTAGGGATGCTTGAAGAGGAGCGATGGCTCTTGGGCGAGGGGCTCACCCATGGTGAACTGCGCGATGAGATTTATTGTCAGCTGATGAAGCAGCTCACAGGGAATTCCAATGCGTAGGCTTTTTCCTTTTCTTCTTTTCGAATGGCCGAGATCGTTGATTGGAATTCATCCATTTTTTTTCCCTCTTCAGCGAAAGTCAGTTCAAGGGTTGGCAAATTCTTTGCGTGCTTCTTGTCACTTTCCCTCCATCTAAAAACTTTGAGACGTACTTTCGCTCGTTCCTTCAGCAGCGAACGAGTCAAACAGAGGGGCGCGTGGACGTCATGGCCAAGTACTGTCTCAAGCGGCTATCCGTTATTGCAAAGAGAGGTCCCAGAGGCAAACCGCCATCTATGTCAGAAATAGAGACAGCTTCGGTACGTGCTCTTCTTCTGCCAACAAGCACATCGTCTGAACGCGTCTTTAGGACGCCGCATTCAACCCTTCGACTTTCGGCGAGCCGTTAGATGCTATCTTCCGTCTCCAGGAGCGCAACTATCCTCATCAAAGGATTCCTATCATTCTCCCATTTCTGGCCGACGGTATCTTAGCTCTCGGAGGTACAAAGGCGGAAGGCATCTTTCGCGTGCCAGGCGACGGGGATTCAGTTTCAGAGCTGAAACTGCGCATCGATAAGGGGTATTACAATCTCGAAGGCGTCGATGACCCACACGTGCTCGCGTCTCTGTTGAAACTCTGGCTGCGGGAGCTGTGTGACCCACTGGTGCCGGACGAGATGTACAATGAGTGTATCACGAACGCGAGCGATCCTGAGGCGTGCGTGAGCGTCGTCGAGCGCCTGCCGACCATCAACCGCCGAGTTGTATTGTTCATCATCAGCTTCTTGCAGCTGTTCTTGGATGAGCGTGTACTGGCTGCGACAAAGATGACCAGTGCCAATCTTGCGCTCGTCATGGCCCCGAATCTGCTGCGGTGCAGTTCTGAGTCTATGGCCGTTGTGTTTACGAATGCTTTGTGAGTATAGCCTATGTCTTTGCGCGGTTCAATGTGAATTGACCGATGATTGCATCCAGATATGAGCAGACCTTCGTGCATAATTTGCTGCTCAACCTTAGGTGTACCAGCGTCGATCCGGACTATGTTCCTCAACACGGGTTGGGAGCCGTATTGACTGGTGCTCCTCCGCGGACGTCCAAATCCCGCTCCCGACGTATGCACGGCTAATCTTTCGCAAATCTCCTCTCGCTTTCGCTCTTTTTTTTTTCTGTGATTCATCACCTCACACAATCTTTCTACAAGTTACCACGGACTCTATATTTCTTGGTTTTTCCGTTATTCAAGGCGCACCGCCCGCTTAATCCTGTTGTTGTTCATTTCCACGTGTAGCACCTGTACCTACAGACTCCTGCCTTCTTATCCGCATATTTTCCTCTGCCTCGACCACCAGCTCGTTCCTGAAACATTCTTCTTCTTTTTTTTTCTCATCATTGTTCGGTTTCTGTATACCCTACGGTTATACCTTAAAGGAGACAAACGTTCGGCTTCTTGCAACGTAATCCCCATCGTTGGACCTCACGCGATTTGCTTACTTTGCATTCGCAGCGGAGCATATTTCTAATCGTGCTTTACTTGGATCAATACAATATACCGTAGCATTCTCTCGTCAGTCTTGCAGCAAGTACATTGGCAGACATGGTCGACCCGTCATACTGTATCTCGTCCTTGTGGGTAGATGAATGCCCGAAGGCCTGCTGGCACGCACTGATATTCTCAGCATCAGTCTGCCGCCCAACGTTTCCCTCGCAAATCTTCATCAGGTGGTAATCCCGAGAATTTGTGGAGGTTACATGCGAAAAGGCGAACCAGTACATAGAAGGATCTCAAATACCGGGATTCTGACCTTTATGTATGTAAATCCAGTCAGTCCGGTCACAAGCTCGGTCACGGTCAATTCACGCGTCCGCCGTCAAAGCCAAGTTCAAACGGTTCTCCGACTCGACACCACCGTGCGCGACGCGTCCAACGATGCCAAAGATAGCCGCCTTCAAGCTTCAGCTCCTACACAGCTCCCGCTGACAGTCACGCGCAATGGGGGACCACATGCTGACCAGCGGTATCTGAGCTTCGAAGAATATCTCCCATGCCCCGTCCGGAGGTTGCGGGTCAGAAGTGCACCCATGTGTAACCCTCTCTTCCGCATATGTTCGTTGAATTACTTATCTCATCCGAGTATATATAGTTCGCTTCATCATAGTCTTTCCCTCTCAATACACAATCCGCCATGGGTTTCCTCACTTTGTTCACACTATGGCTCTCTACCTTGTCGTTCTTCATCGCTGCAAGGGCCCTCGCGCCCGCCGCCCGCCAGTTCCACTCTGCAGTTTCCGATGTAAACTTACGTATCGTCAAGAACTCAGGTGTGTGCGAAACGACGCCCGGTGTAGGTCAGATATCGGGGTACATCGACGTCGGTACCAACATGTCTATGGTGCGTTCTACCCCTTCTGTCTCCCTGGAGGACACAACCAGGAGAAATTCATGGTGTGCGTAGTGGTTTTGGTTCTTTGAAGCACGCCAGAGCTCAGAGACTGCTCCTTTCACACTGTGGTGCGTACCGTCTTGACCGAAAGTTGGTTGTGTGAACGAGCGGCAGTACGTAAGGCTGAACGGCGGACCGGGATGCTCATCAATGATCGGCCTGTTTCAAGGTACACGCTATCGCATCCGACGCTCTTTCTCGCTCACAGTCACTCAAACAGAAAATGGCCCATGCCAGATACTTCCCGACGGCCAGACCACAGTTCTTAATCCTCACAGGTGCGTTTAATCTCCTCACATTTGCTCGTTTCAGCCGTTCACATTTGCATCTATAGTTGGAACACTATCAGCAACAGTGCGCTGAACTCGTTTATAATTGACGCGTTTTGCTCATTTTTTTTTTACCCTAGTGATCTACATCGACCAGCCTATTGGCACCGGTTTCTCTTTTGGGACAGATACAGTCAACAGCACCGAGGCGGCCGCGCCATTTGTCTGGAAAGCTTTCCAAGTCCTCTTCGAAAGTGGCGAGTTTTCCAAGTTCGCCAGCAGAGAGTCAGTTCTCCATGAGATTTTATGTCATTCAGTCTCTCGCTGACGCAGTTGAAGATTCATTTTCGCGACAGAGAGTTATGGTGGGCACTATGGTCCCAGTTTCGTTACCTACTTCGACCAGCAGAACGCTTTAATCAATTCGGGCAAAATTCAAGGCGAAAAAGTGGTTGTCAGCGCACTCATGATCAACAAGTACGCATTTGTCTTCTTGCTTTCCTTGTCTTCCTACTTGAACATCAACTTGATGATGCATGCAGCGGTTGGTACGATCCTCTCCTACAAAATGAAGCGTATGTCACGTTCGCGACAAACGCCCCTGGTTACGGGCCGCTGCAGAACGCGTCTGTTCTTGCGAAGCTCAACAAGTCCTTCTTTGAGTCTGGCGGATGCAAGGACCAAGAGATTGCCTGCGAGGCGCTCGGGAATACTAATGACGTCAACGCCACCGCGAATAGAATCTGCAAGACAGCGGATGACTTTTGCGTGTGTGCTGGCCTTCCTTCCTATGTCTCGGTCTGCTAATAGCGCAATTCAGGTCGATAATGTATTCGTTCCAGCGGTTGGCGACCGTGATTCAGACGACCTCCGTCAGAAAGCCAACTCACCCAACCCGTTCCCGCCCGAATTTTATCTTAATTTTCTCGCCAACGAAACGATTAAGGCTCGCATCGGCGCCACGAGCACGTATAGCGAGTGTGCAGACCCGCCCTTTGAGCTCTTTGACAAGACCGGCGACGTAGGTTTTTAACGTTCTATCGATATTTCCATCACATAATCGCCAACGACTTGCCTCTATGATATAATAGGATGCGCGATCCTGGCTACCCGAACTATCCGCCCTCGCGAACTCGAGGCTCAAGCTGCTCATATGGGTACGCATCGTTACACATCCCTCATTCGGTGCACATAACTCTCTTCAATTCATTCATCTGTCAGGCCGGAGACGCAGATATCAAGTGCGTGCCACCTCTGCTCTTTTCTTCGATGCCCTCCTTCTGCAGTCTGACTGATCTTCTGTGGCAGCTGCAATTGGCTTGGAGGGCATGCATCTGTACTCGCGATGGACTGGTACGGCAATCAGACGCTGCACGCGACGCCTTTCACCATCATGACAATCAACGGCACCGCTGTCGCCGCCGTTCAAAATGTAGACAACTTCTCGTTTGCGTGCGTCCCGCTCCCATTCCTTTATTATGTCTACTGAGGATGATAATGGTCGGGTGTTAACGTTTGTAGGAGAGTGTTTGCAGCAGGACATGAAGTGGTGAGTGCGATTGGCAAATGCCACACCTATCACCGACCCGATTCTCTTGTCTCACCTTTCTTGACTTTGGCACGTATAGCCCGCGTTCCAACCTCAGACTGCGCTCGAAATATTTTCGCAGGTTATCAAGAAGGAGCTGCTGCATTCGGTCTGAAGTAATTGGACGACTGACTTGTCGTCTCCCGCTAGTGGGAGCGTGTAATGCCAGGCAAGTGCGGTCTATAAATTGCATGAGCAAAATGATTATATGCATGTTGCCTCTGAATGATTACTTAGTTGAAAGGGTTGAATTGAAAAACGATAGACTATTACCTCGATTAACGCGCCAAAGTCAAATTCGGGGAATGCCTCTTCGACTTGTACTTTACACCTGATTAAATTGGGGTTGGTTTAGGGCTCTTCAGTTTAAGTTCTGTAACATTCCCGCCTACAAATATCGGCAGTTGCCCTCCTCGTGCGTCCGCGCAGAAAGGGTTTTATCCTTCTCCTGGCTGAAAAAAGACTGACCGCCGCATTTTTACAGCGCCTTTCGACGCACATTCCATGAGCCTTCTTTTACATATAAACTTTTCTGTCGAATTTATGTATACATAAAGATTGTAAAGATCTACATATTGTAAACCTAATTCAAAGGTGTCGCGTGGGAATTCGAAATTGCGCAGGCGCCTGCATCGACTCCTCGACTTGGAGTCCGGCCATTCGAACGACATTGACCTCAACGTCGCCAGTGACAGGCTCGTGTCGCTGCATACTAGATTGTGGAGAGACTCGTCATCTACAGTACACAACGTAAGTAAGTGGTGATCTATTTTGAGCTTACTGCTAACTTATAACTTGCGTACCGTCTCATCTCAGAACTTAACGAGTAAAAGTATTTCAGAAAGTAAGTCAGCTTACATGGCTTATATATTGTCTTTGACCTGCGGCTTTGTGTCGCAGGTGCAATTTACATACCCCACAGCCTTCCAACTCGACTTGAAGAGAGAAAACAGAACGGGATTTTTGTAGCCATCATCATCATGGCAGACAAAGAGAACGCCAATGTAGCTGAGATCCTCCGACCTGTCGGTGAGTCTCGATTTGTCACTGTCGAAATTCATAGTTTGATTCGTTCTTGTATGTGTGACATCGTTCATCCACCTATCCAAGGCTTACTCGAGCAGTGGTCGACTGTCCGTCACGATCTGGGCTACTATTGGTCTGTGGGAATGACAACGCGCTACTACCCTCCAGCTTCCAAAAGGCTTTCACCGGGTATCTTATATTCCGCACTCAAGGTCTTGATTTCTCAACACTCCACTCTCGGAGCCTCTATCATCAAAGAATCAACGCTTGCACCCCAATTCGTTCGCCTGCGACGAATCGACTTGTCAAAAGTCGTTTCGTTTGTAGACCTTCAAGAAGGATCGGACAGAGAGCACCAACTAGATAAGATGTTGGCTCAAAATCATTCGATTCCCTTCAAGGACCTTGGTTCTTCCCCTCTTTGGAGGCTTGTCATTGTCATACCACCCACAGCTTGTTCACAATCCGTACATGGGGTTGACGTTGCGCTTTTCGTTCACCATGCTATTGCAGATGGAGGAAGTGCAACTATTTTTCATCAAAGTCTCCTTTCGGCTTTGAACCTGACGAGAAATGAAGATTTAGATCCCATCGTTGATGTTTCAGCTTTACATTTTCTTCCTCCGCTTCACGAGTTGCTCTCAATGCCGACTTCCTGGATCGCACTTGGCAAAGCTTTATACAACTCATGGTTTCCCAGTCCTTCTCCCTCTCTTTGGACTGGACCTCCAATATCATCCCCTGATACCCTCACGACCCAGACCATACACTTCTCCTTGTCCCCATCTTCCTTATCCAAAATTACCGCAGCCTGCAAGGCCAATCAGACGTCTTGGACCGCACTTCTCGAATCCAGTGTCGCAAAGGCGTTTTTCGAATCACTTCCGACTGACGGGACAGCGGACGAACTCGCCTGCTGCTGCGCGCTCAGCCTCAAACGTTTCATTAGCATCGTTGACGCTACGCAGATGGGCGTCTACTATGCCTCCGACACACACTATTTTCGTCGAGCCGCATTTGCTGCTGGAGCCAGTGGATTGTGGGATGCAGCACGACGCACTAAAGTCGCACTGGATGCGAAGATTGCCGCCGGGGATCGCGACCAGGACACGGGAATGCTGCGGTACGTCAGTAGCGTGCGTAATTTTGTGATCAACAAAATCGGAAAGAAACGCGATGCCTCGTTCGAGATATCAAATGTGGGAATCGTTCGGTTTAACGAATCTGAAGACGATCAGGCTGCTACGGCCTGGAAAGCGAAGCGCGTTCTGTTTTCTCAGAGCGCAAATGCTGTTGGGGCCCCCATTGCGTTCAGCGTATGCAGTGTCAAGGGCGGGGATATTTGTGTATCAGCGAGCTGGCAAGTTGGTGTGGTTGATTCAGGTTTTGCGCGTAGCGTGATGACGAATACTCAGGCGTTGTTGGAAGGCTTGGTTTAAGGCTTGGGTGAACAGCTGATGATTTTTGATGCTCACGGAGTCTCAAGCTTTGAGGCTAGTGGATACTCAACCTGGTAATGCTAAAGCTTCTATCTTTACGATTTCCTGACATGATACTGAAAATATACAGTTTATCTTTTAACTTACAGCATTACAAATCCAACATTTTCTTCCACACGTCTTTTCTCGATTCCACGTCGCGCTGCTGTGAGGCTGCTCGCCTCCGTTCCGAAATACGTTTCGCGGCAAGTGTTCTATATGCTGCATTCTGGAAGTTATAAATCTATCTCATTTTCTGCTTCATCGTGCGGATCTTACACTCGCTTCCCACCGAATGTTAAAACGTCATGACGCTTGGACAGTGAAAATGGAGACTCGTGCCTTTATGCATCTCGCATTCAATTTCGTGTTTTGATCACACATTCCCCATGGAGTCTTTCTTCGGCTGGGATTTTTTTTTTCAAACATGTTTTCGATGAAGCGACTCTCGACCGTTGCGCTGTGATGGGAACAAATTTCATTGTGCTCAGCAGCCAATCAAAGCTCATAGCAGCTTGATGACTAATGATATTGTTTGCTGCCGACGCAGTAGGCTCATAAGTTGTCGATCAGATCAAATCATCGGACCAAGGCGATGCGAAGCCTGGGGGGTTCAAGAGCATCGTAGACCCTGGCTGAACTGTAGGCTGGCCTTTCTTCCCTGCTCAAGCTGTTTGTCTCTTTGTCTCTTTTCTTCTCACCTTACCTTTTGTTCTCGTAGCCGGATTTACGATCTTTTTTGTCTCTTCAAATCATTTAGCCGGCGGCACTGTCCACATACTTGCCTCTGTTGCCTCCCAAAGATCCATGTCCACACAGGCATTGGGCGCCGATCCGTCAATAAATGCTATAAATGACGCGAACGGAAGCCGGTACTTCACTCGTGAGTCTTGCGTGTCTCGTCTTGCGCTGAAGCTCCTGAGACTCTAAAGTTGCACGAATTCTCGCTAAACATGGCACTGTAAAAATCTACCTTCCATGACTGACCATTGTACCTGTGATTTGCAGTTATCGGTTTTACGCTCCTCATTTACGACCATTGTCTCACCCTCCCAGACGAAGCTTCACTTATCTGGAATGCACCACGATCTTTTGCAAAATATGCTTTTCTTGCAAATAGGTACTTAGTTGCAGCTTGTCTACTAACGATTGTAAACGGCACGTATCCCCCCCACCGTCGTTGTGTCTGGAACCTCATTGACCGCAGCCGTTGATTATAGAGATGTGTGGGTTCATAACCTTTTCTGACAAGGTTCGTGTTTCTCTATCTCTTGAGATGGTCTAGAAATTAAGAAACCATGATCATAGGCGTACGCTTCTTCCTCAGACATCTGTTGTCCTCCAACAGTCGAAAATGACATGGTATACTCCTCAAAGGTGTCAAGGCATCATCTCGGCAGTGTCTGTCCTTTCCATATATTCAATAGGAATGGCAAATATTCTAGTTCTTTTCCGCGTGGTTTTGCTGTGGGACAAAGACCGTGTACGTGCATTCTTAAATCATTCACCTGCAGATTCAAGACAAATTTACAATTCTCTTTTACCTCTCTTCTCAGACTGTTTTGCGACTCCTCATCGCAACGTTCGTGCTCAGTTTCACGGCGACGTTTTCAACTATGCTCGTCATGATCACAATACTTGCACGTACGCAAAGTCACCACCTCTCTAATAATACCGTTTTCTCTCTGAATCCGACGTGCATACGAAACAGCCAGCATGGAGTGGTCATCCATAGCCAAGATGTGCATCACCACTCGTACCAGCCCTGTCTTGATCGCTGTTTGGGCTTCTCCTGTGCGTCAAGGATTCTATACGATTTCTTCGGCAAAATATTTATTTCTGGAACTGTAGATGGGTTTCGAGATCATTGTGCTTGTCCTCACAACCTATAACGCTTTCGCACGACCTCGTGCCGCACAGGTTCATCTCGCCAAAACGCTACATCGCGACGGAGCTCTTTTCTTCTTGGTAATGATACTTTCGCTGCCGTCTATCAAACTTGAACCAAGCTTAATCGCATATAGGCTTTATTAATTCTCCGTGTGATCAATATAATCTTTGCGGCAACTGCGAATCCAGGGAAGACAATGTTCGCCGTATTGTAAGTCTTCAAATCAATCTCCAGGATTGCACGTCTGACTCACTTTTGTTTGAAGCTTTGTCTGGGCAATGGTGACACTCACGCTCAACCGCTTGCTGCTTCATATTCGCGCCGCCGAGGTCGCAGAGGCAGCCGCGCTTACTGAGGTACCGCAATCTGCGCTATTGCCGACTGGACATGATTCGAATATGATCTTTTCGTTGAGTGGTCGCGCGTCCCCATTTGCTCTTGGAGTCGTTCAAGACGAATACCAAGGTGAGAGATGGGAGATGAAGAACATCGGATGAGCCAGTAGATTGAGACGAGTGGATCTTCGGTGCGGATTTGCTCTTAGATCAAAATCACAGGGGATTTGAATGTCCCGGCTATGACATATTCTAGATCACTTATGGGTAGGTTTCAGCCGGTCTGGAGCCTCAGAGATAGGCAATTGCCTCAAGCTTGTCGCTTTTCAGGGTATTACCTTTACTCCTCTTTTTGTCTCTACACATTTTTGGACTCCATAAACTAGATCTGCATGAGGATTTAGCCAATACCATATCTACACATGGCACCTGAGTAACAAGACGCAAGCACTTTCTATTAGAAACTGTCGAAGTTGATTGGTGACTGATGTTTGGGTTGAGCGCTGAAGCTGAAGCCTTAGTGTGTAGTTTTCCCTTGGTCTCTGTTGCTGACCTCATCCGGAAGATAGTCGTTCTAAATTAGAGCATTCCCTATACATATGTATGATATATCTACGGTATCGAGAGTTCGCTCTAGTTGAACGATGAATATTGACACAGTACAGTTACTGTCGCCCTTGCGCACGATACCAAGTCAATGTTTCTCTCTCCTTCTTCTTGGTCTTGCTCTAGAGCCACAAAGCTTTTTTAGTATAATTAGAGAACTATAAAGCTTTCAATACTCCACGGATTTTTTTTTACTGACGGAGACAAAGCTGTAGCCTGCTGTAGCCTGTAGCATATTGCAAGAAGAAAAACCCGGGGAAAATGCCACGGAAATCAGCGGACATCGGACACGCGTGTGACAGCAATGACATCACGCCCGATCTGAGTGACACCTTACATAAGTGACTACAGCTGCAATGTTCAGCGAGTGTTCGACGTCGTACTAAAGACTCGGTCACCAGTCTATTCGACGTCGACGATGACCAGAAAGTCGATGACCCTTTTGACAACATGATGCTATGTATACTTACTGGCCGCTGCCCTCATGTCCGATGTTTTTCAACACGTATCAGATTATAATTGGCTATCACTGTCGACACAGCCATGATCTTTGAATATCACTGTAATCTAATGCGGCTGCTTGTCGTGAGTTACTCTATCCCAGCCTGTCTTGCCCTCGCAGTCTCCACATTTGGGCCACCCTATTCACAGAAAAGAGCGCTGCTGATGAGCGTCCTGTGAGCCAACACTGCAGCAAACCTCAGACCTCAAGGCCTCATCGACTCATCTATCGTCGCAGATACATAGGTGCCTGCAATTGCCGGGCCATCAACGAAAAATGATGAGATAGCAGAATGCCCAGACGTTCTGTATCCACAATGCACTGATCATATCAGCGCTAGCAATATGTATGTACTGCATTTTCATTCCTGGCCGACTGCGCCCTCTTGTTCCGCCCAATCATTCTCTTCCCCTTTCTTCCACCTCGTCCTTCTCTTTCTTCCCCGCTCTTCGTTCTTCTCGAGGCAGGTCCTCATTTTTTTTAATCCTAAGCTCTACCCTATTTGCTCTACGACGTCGACGCGCCGCGCTCGTCATTCGTACGATTTTTCTATCTGCTCGACCAGTCAAACAGCAGGTCCTGGTTGGCCATTTCGTCGACTTTTGGCCCCGTTCTACGTATATCCATCTGTGGAAAGTCTCGATTCCGCACCGTCCATACCAGCCATGTCGAATTCGTCTTACATCGCCCCTGACGGTAACGTCGTCCTCACCAGGTTGGCGTACACAGTAGCTGAGTCTCGTGGAATCATTGTGCGTGGTGTTCATGTCATTCATGGATAATACATTTACATCAATTGCTCTGCATGTTGCAGACTCTGATTGTAGTTTCCTGCATCTCCGCGCTTGCAGTTGCAGGACTCTTGACTGCTCTCACTGTACGTCAAATAATCTGTCCAATCGAATTATCCATGTCAATCGATGTGACGTGCCTTTGCAGATATCAGCTTTTAATACGCGTTCATCGAGCAATCCTAATCTCTTCGTGCGAACACATGTCGTCGTGTACTTCGTTTGTCTTTTGACGTGCGATCTGTTGCAAGGTACGTAAGATGCGCTTGAAAGATCCGTTATCTTTTTGGCTGCCCCAGTTTCTGGGATGAGGGGGTCTATTCCATCCAGTGCATGGTCTTTACCGTCAATTATGACGGGCTACACGTCTGATCATGCATGCTGCTATCGCATGCATGGATGTCATTCGTGATTTAATAACCAGAAACAGCACAGATTGGCCTACTGGCGTCTCAACTCCTCCTATATTTCTTATTCTATCAACTGATGTTAATACTTTGGCACTCAACTCTTAGCCATTGGAGCGATAATGAACGTTGCATGGGCTCAGCGTATGAGCGTGGGTGTGGGAGCGCTCTGTACTGCGCAAGGTAAGCAACTTCGCCTACTCCGCCGTTATAGAGCTCATGATTATTCTTCATAGGTATCATAAAGCATATTGCAGATTTGGGCATTGCTATCTGGTGGGTCTTTATCTGTCTTTTCATTTGACAGTTCAACTCATCTGTTGGTTTAGGTCCCTCGTATGTGTAAAGCTTAATATGATTATCGTCAATCATCAGTGCATAATATTTCATAGGTCATTGCCTTCCATGTCTTTGGGATTCTCTTCTTCTGTCTTCCGCTCAAGCGTTATGCCATGTGGTGCACGCTTATTGGCACCTGGTCTCTCATCGCGACTCTTGTTATCACTGGTCCTGCCACGCTCGACACAGCAAAACGCGGCCCTTTCTGCAAGTGCTTTGTTCTATATCACCGCAGTAAGTTGACTGATTAGAGTTTGATAGATGGCATTTCAGGGAATTGGTGTTGGATGGCGACGGAATACAAGATACAGCATGTAACGTGCGTATCTCCACCTTTTCGCCCTTCATCGTCATCTGATCTGGTTAAATTAGTCTGGGATACATGATCGTACGTCTTCAGCGCCGTATCAACTATTTCAGCTCTGATTTTCACGTGTCTCAGATGTTCATATCCGCATCAGTCTCCTTTGTCCTCTACATGCTTGTTTTTCTGAAACTCCGCGGCAACGTTATCGTTCATGGAATCCACATTCGTTTCCGCATGCATCATGGAACACCTTCCTGGCGTGGAACAGAGAAGGATCAGCAAAACGGATACATCATGGTTGTCGCTAGGCAAATGCTCTTGTTCGTTTTTGATCTATGATTGTAAGATAACGACGTGAACTGATTCGTCATACCTTTATGATGTTAGGTATCCGGTACGTATTGCCTCTTTGAAAAGTGTTTCCGCGTCGGATAGCTGGATGTGCATTGCAGATTGCCTATACAATCATCATCCTTCCCATTGCGGCGGCGCGCTTCAGTGCATGGTTCAAGCACGATGTTCCTTTCAGCGTGACCGTGTTTTGGTAAGTTTTATGTCAACACATATGTCCTTATTGGCCCTCTGATCGTTTGTCTTCAACAGTGATGCAATTTATCTGCTCTCTGGTATGCGCATACTCTCACCGTGACCTCGTTTTATCTCGTTCAATTTGCTTCTCTGCACCTTAGGGACCGCAAATACTGTGCTCTTCAGCTCCACGCGACGGATCCTCCCTCCTCGCTCCATCATCCCCAAATTCCTTATATCTAAGCCACGACTCGTGGAAAGCGCAGCCGTGGCAAGCGGAGACACCGATCCTTACTACGGCTCTGCCATGTCCGAAGCTCAGTCCATTACTATTGATCCGGAGATGGAGAAAGGAGAGGTCGATAATCCATTTGAAGTCGCTCCCGCCATGACCGTGTCTGCATGCGGTCGGCCCAAGGAGATGACTGGGTCAGACAGAGACCAGAGCGGGCGTTCCTCGTCAGCCTGGCGTTTGAATGTAGAAAATGACCTCCAAGCCGACGCGGACGCCGTCGTCCTCACGGAAGCGGGCATTCTCAAGCGCATCTATAGTCCTGACGCGGATTCGGACTCGGACGCGGGTTCCATCTCGGAAAGCTCAGACTTTTTCGACGTGGACGTCTCGGGCGAACCGATGCGACATGCTACGCCGCTGCCTCATCTTCCACGTTCGCCGAAACCTCAAGACGAAGATGATGGCAGCGAGAGGAGTTTAAGGCGTGTTAGCGCAACCCCAACGGCTTTCATCGATTTATATTCCGGTCGTTGAGGCGAAGATTTTGATATTTTGGAGGCGGTCCAGTGCTTGTTGGGCTGGTAATACGTGTTCCCTTCCATGGTGTATCTGGGCGCTCCATGCTCCGCGTGTACGATTTGCTGTTTCTTGTTGTCCTTTGCTACTTGTAAGTATCCAGTCCGATATCTGTCAACGATGTTTGATGAATGAAATGACATGACATAATTTTGGGAACATTTTGAGGCGATTCGGTGAAAAGGCATGTAACGCGTGACAAGGAGCGTCACATTTCGGGCATCACTCGTTACCCTGTTCAGTTGTACTAGTCCAGTCGCTGCTTGCAGGCCTCTGTCGGCAGTCGCAACCTCCATAGATTTTCAAAACAGCCGTGCCGTGGTCATTGCGTGATCGAAGGTCCTCACAGGTAACCAAGGCCGTTACCATCTCACAGCCCAAGACAACCACATAATGCTTTCGACTAAAACACTTGCCAAAGCTAGTGCTCCATTTGTGAGTCGGTCTATCACAGGTGCGTCCCAATATGATCTCATGATAATTGTTGGAGGGCATCTTGATCATTCCAAACAGCTACTATTCCCCACGCGTCGCGCGCTCATCACTTAAAAGACAGTATTGCTGAGGAGGAGGTCAATAAGCCTTTGAAGAAAGACCCATGGTCTGGCATCTTCGACGGCCTGTCTTCTGCCTTGCCCGCCTATAACCAGTTCTACCGAGGAACCAAGTCAAAAGGATTATCTTCGAGTTACTTCTCGTCGCATAAGGGCATTCAAAAGCGCGGATACTCGACAGCGGCGTCCAGCTCGAAGCGTCTCACTGCAAAGTATGCATTCATCTCTCAAGAGTGAAATTTTTGAGAATAATGATTACTGCAGAAATTCCGATTCCATCTTCTCCTCCACGGAATCGGCATGGGATCACGTTTTTGACGACATAGGCACGATCCCCCCTCTTCTCCCCAACAATAACCGTTCCCCTCGAGCGGGGACGCAAGCTTCCGCTCGCCCCCGCCGCCAAGCGATGACTGCGCGTGAAATCAGCGCCTTTGATGAGATGTTCAACATGATCTTCAATGCCGCCAGCGAGCGTAAGAGTCAAGCACACGAGGTGGTCGAAGGAACCGACATCGGCTCTCCCTCCAAGAGCGGCATGGGCGACCTTTTCAGCCGGCTGCGCAAGCACAGTCGCGTGCGATGGACGAGCGACACGGACGCGGAACTTGACAAAAAGAGGGAGCAGATGGAGCTTTGCGAGTCCGACCAAGATCTACTAGAGTGGGCGATGCACGAAGTGTTTGGCGAGTCGAAACGGTACGAAGAGGCCGCTCGGGCGGCCCTGGAGGAGGCCACGCGTGCAGGTCCTAATTCGCGCGCGGCAAAAGAATTGCCTGTTTTGCAGCCCCCTGCATACCCACAACTTCTGGCATTGCTGATGCGAACGTTCCGAGACAAGTATAAGGACCCGAATTTGGCACTATCGATGTTTGATCACGCACAACATCTTTCCATTCCGTCGTACGTGTTTGGATGCACAACGCCCGCCTACAACGAGCTTATTGCGACACGGTGGGGTTGTTTCCGTGACTTGCGAGGTGTATGCGATGCGCTTGAGGAGATGCGGGTGAATGGAGTTATGCCGGATGGGCGAACGCGTTTGTTAGTGGAGGGGCTGAGGCGAGAGGTCGGTGAACGGAACTTGTGGGTTGAGGAAATTGAAATGGGGGATGGAGAAGTTTGGTCGATGCTGAATCGGATTGAGAAGCTGGTTGCGAAGCAGGTGCGGAAGGTGCAGGACCGACAGAGGGAGAGAGGTCCCATGGATCAGTCTGGCACCCGCGAATCTTGGGACAAGTGGTCGGTCAATGCTCCCAGAGATGCATGGAAGAATCCTGAGTTGCATGAGGACGAGCCATCGAAACATGGTTCTTGGTCCCAAGATGAGAATTCGCATGGTTCCTTTGACAAGCACCTTCAGACTTCATACTAGGTGCGTTTGTTTGTCGCTGCCCATGGTCATGTAGAACTTCTGATCCCGATTTTTAGTAGATATGGGTTTGGGTCTAATATAATAGAGCTCTTAAATTCTACCCACCACTCTCATCTACCTCAGCACCTGTAAGTACGCATGCCATATGCCGTATGCACTTCCTCGCCCTGCATGACCATGTTGCCATGTTGCCAGCGTTGTGGATGCTCCTAGGCGAATGCGCCTCATGTACCCAACCTGAATCTGCCAGCTACTTCATAACAAGTGAGTTATCATTAGCTCTTGGCCGATCGTATATGATGCCTCTCCACATGAACATTGCTCTGCCACTCTTGCCAATGTGTCTCTTTCCGTGCACTTCGTCGGTACAGATTTGAGGAAGCTTACGCCTGTTTAGTGTCTCGAAAAGGCCTATGTAGCATTTTGTGCGAAGCTGGTACATGCACCGCTAGTGATATTCGGTAGCATCTTGAATTCGACATTCCCCCTCAGCTAGTTTTAATGGGGCAAAGCGTATATACATTTACCTGTACTTGCTGCCAGAGTTGCTACCAACTCGTCGAGCAAAGTAACCGGCACGACAAGATGAACCGGCATCCGGCCAAAAGTCCAGCACCGGATATACTTAACCGCCTTCCCCACACTACCCCCACCATGTCGACCTTCGTCCTCCGCTCCCTCAGGCATCGTACCCTCCCGCGCGCGTCTACGTTCGCAATCCGACTCATGTCAACAGGAAAGCAGTACGAATACATATTGACGTCTCGTCCGGACCCAGGGGTTGGTCTGATAACCCTGAACCGCCCGAAAGCCCTCAACGCGCTTTCCTCGCCTCTGTTTTTGGAGCTCAACGAAGCTTTGGCAGAGTTGGATGCTGATGATGCAATTGGGGCAATCGTATTGACAGGCTCGGAAAGAGCGTTTGCTGGTAAGTCACCTTTCGCATGAATTGACTCTGGGTGAAAGGAGTAAGCTGATCGGAAGGATAGCTGGCGCAGACATCAAGGAAATGAAGGACAAACAATGTAGGTGTCTCTCGACAACCACCTGTGTACGACTGTCGTCAGGGGGCGCTTGAGAACGTGTCAACGGAAAGGGTCAAGATTTGCGCTAGATGAGTCGCAACCTTGTCTGAGAAAGGCAGGTGCACATGCTGCGTGCTTCTAAGGATCATCCTTGGTAGAAACCCCCCCCCCCTTTCTCGTCAGCGCTCGAAGCCGTCTCCTACATGCTAAAGTCATGCATAGGTGGTGAGATTCATTTTACAAGTGCTCATGTTCGGTTTTGATTATCAGTCTCGGAAACGTACAAGAGCAGATTCTTGGAGAACTGGACGCAAGTTACCAACCTCCGCAAGCCGGTAATTGCCGCAGTCAGTGGTTATGCTGTAGGTCTTTTCTGCTACTGCAGTATCTCCACATCGAGTCTCCCATTATTTAAGCTGTGTGGCGGCCTACATGCTCTGCACAGTTCCACCAAATATGCATGCCACGGGCCTCGAGCTGGTAGAATCTTGTCCCCCAGGTCTCTTCGTCATCATTCACCAGACAGCCGTCATCCTATATTAGTGATTCGTATGAAGGTGTGGGGGATGTTCATCGTGATGCTTGGCCCAAGCTTTGATGATGCGGATGGCCTGAATTCCTCTGTTCGTTTAAATGCGCTGTTATCAGCTCTGGCTGCAATAGTAACAGCATAAACGAGAGGGAGACTTACCGCACCTTCATACGTCTGTCACTACGCTCTTCTCACCAATCTTCCTTCTTAGCTCGGTGGTGGATGCGAACTCGCGCTCTCGACCGACATCATCCTCGCCTCCCCGACCGCGACTTTTGGCCAACCTGAAATTACGATCGGCACGATCCCTGGCGGCGGTGGAACGCAACGGCTCGCACGTGCGATTGGTAAATCGCGCACGATGGAGCTTGTGCTTACCGGCAAGACGTTCTCCGCGCAGGAGGCGGAGCGCTGGGGCGTCGTGAGCCGCGTCGTCGGCGAGGGCGAGGGCCAGGTCGTAAAGGAGGCCATCGAACTCGGGAAGCTGATCGCCGGCAAGGGCCAGTTGGCGGTACAGGCTGCGAAGGAAGCTGTCAATGCCGGTATGTGTTTGGCCGATCCCTCTTAATTGTGGATTCTGGACTTTTGGCTGACGTATGGCTTTCTAGCATATGAGCAGAATCTGACGGAGGGATTACGCACGGAGCGTAGGCTCTTCCATATGACTTTCGCTACGCACGACCAGAAGGAAGGTCGGTATTATTCATCGTCTCTCTGGAGTGCTCCTGGCATTTGCTGATCATATCGTTTGCAACACAGGTATGGGCGCATTTGCGGAGAAGAGGAAGCCCAACTTTACCCACTTGTAAAGCAGAAATGTTTTGGAGTTGACTACCTCGATGTGTAAATTCGAACAACAAACAAGCATGCTATGATATCGTGAATCCGGGTATCCTAAGGTCGCAAGACACATACAGTAGGAGAGTAAACGGCAATTGTGACGGTGGTGGAAAACTATCCTCCAGCATGCTTTGCCTGAACATATCCCAACATTCACCCTTTTCTTCCTGTTCGGTTTGGCGTAGGAGAAATGAATTGACTTGGACGAGCACTTAATGCACTTAACTGAATGCGCCGATTTCACTGAACAAGATTCAATCTATTTTATGAACCTAAGAGGCCCTCTTGACATTCGATAATCCTGCCAGTGCTACCTATGGCCATTTTGCTAAACACAGCCAGACGTTGTCTCAACGGTTTCCGATGACCAGATAAACATGACTTCCGCTAGAAGCTCCACCGTGCTTTCGTGCCTATAATGATGACCAGGCATTGTTACTAGTTGTTACTTCCGTTGCAAGATTCGAAAAGGGATAGCTTACCCGTCTAGCTTCCTTGCGTGCGCGACGCTCTTCCCTCCGCTCTTCTTTCCGCTCACGACGATCGTCACGCCGCTTCTCTCTCATTTTCCTCTTTCCCTCAGCCCTAGATCCTCCGTGCCCTTTTCCGTGATCCGAATCCGAATCCGAGCTCGAAGATGCCGAAGGGGAGGACGAAGACTCGCGTCCATGACTTCCTTTTCGTTTCTCCTCCGACCCAATCTCAATCCACACCTTGAGTCTCCTTGGCGCAAAGAACACCTCGTCCCAAACCTCCACGAGTCCATTCACATCGCTGACATTATTTTCCCTCATCCTGCCCTCAATCCCATGCGCCATAAAGAGCCCGCCGATGAGGCTGACACCAAGTGCCACCGGTATGACATTGGACTTGATCTTGTCACTGCCGACGAGCTGGCCCATAAGATGGCAGTCCTCGAGCAAACGTGAGAAGTCTTCAGGGAGCACATCGTGCGCGAGGAGGAGCTCGGGCGAAGGGAAGATAGGTGCAAACCCAGAGGACAGGTTGGCCTTCGTCTGTGAAGGGATGCGGATTGGGGCGGGGAGATGGGGGTACAGGCAATTTGGGTTTAGGCCGCGAGTGAAACTAGGGGGAGGTGGGGTAAACGGGTTGCGCTTTGGAGGGGCTTTACCTGCGTAAGTAAAAGGGGATAGGGTGACTTGTCCGCCAGTCATGGGCGACCCAGAAGAGTAAGCCGAGTTCGGGTAAGGCCCATGTGAGGGCGCCACAGGGGGGTAGGGCGATGAAGGATAAGGTGACGGGTTCGCAGCATAGGAGTAAGAGTTGGCAGGGTATGGAGAAGACTGCGAAGGGTACTGGTAAGACTGTGAAGGATATGGGGAGGATTGTGGATAGTATGAAGATTGCTGCGATGGATACGCTGATGACTGTGTCCCGTAGGCAGATCCAGTGCCCGACGTCGGCGAGTAATACGAGTCAGCGAGCCCTCTGGAAGCGCCCTGAGCAAGATTTTGAGGTCCAGCACGCGGCGGGGACCCGTACTGCTCGTAAGGCGGAGGCGGAGCGTATTCTGTAGATTTTTCAGATTGGTATTCAGTAAGCTTGTCGGACATGTTGACGAAGAGTTGGGTTATAAGGAAGAGGCGGACGTCGGGAAGATACTGGGGGTCAACCTGGATCAACAGAGCGGACACCCCTCTTAAGTTGGATTTATGTACCGCATGGACATAGGGGACAGCATTTTTAAAAATATACTATACGAATGATGCAGCGGCGCCGTATACTGCGAATGGGACGGATGAGTGCACAGGAGTGCACAGACCTGGTCCCACTTGCTTATTTACTATCATGACAGGGCAGAGCTACTCAGTCAAGTAGCAGTGCAGTCTCTTGGTGGTGGGCTATCGCTGTGTGAACAAGTCGTTCGGATGCATGATTAGGCCTTCTTATCGTTTTACGTCTGGCGAACGAATGGAAGCACCAATGGTATCCATGGCCGCACTGCGCATCGCGTCTACATAGTGGTGCAGACACAGCCACCCATTTCATTCAGGACTTCTGATCGTTGGGTCTCTCTAATATGTCTTTCGCATCCTTGGCGAACTTCTCCAAAACTTTCATGTCCTCCTCGTCTCCAGCAATTGAGTCCCGCACGCGTGCAAACACGTTCGCCATGCCCTTGTGAACATCAGCCATCGGCCCACCAACGAACTCTGAAATCTCATCCATCTCGTCGATCCAGCGATAGGCCTTGGGAAGCATGTCAGGTATGGAATGTGTGGCGCGCCGGAGGAGAGTGGGTTGCGAAAAGTTGAGCTCGTGCAGGAGCGCGTTGGCCGTGGCGGGCGATGTGGAGTTCGCGGCTAGATCGACGGGTCACTCGATGCCTTTTGAAGAGGATAACAACGATACGAACCAAGTACCATTGCTGTAAACAAACCCGTGATACCTTTCGTTATACCCTGCTCTGGACATCAGCGAATACGCAAGCAGAAAAGAGAAACTACATACCGCATACGACATCTTCAATGCGCTAGCGTCCCCCACGGCCGTGCCTTCTCCCCTCAACGTTGACACCTTCATACCGTACCGCATGAGAGCCTCGAACTCATCGAGCGCAGGCGTATTGGGCGCATCGGCAGATGCATAGAACGTTGGGAAATAATCCTTGCGCGGTGGGCCACCGATGATACTCGCATCCACGAATCGCGCGCCCGACCCGTCAAACCTCGCCGCAATACTCTTTATCGTCCGCGGATTGACTGCATTGCAGTCGACGTACACGGGCTTCTGCACCCGCGCAGCACCCGAGGCGTTCCACGCATCAATGTATCGCACTGCGAGCGACATCGCGTCGCTGGGGGGGTATGATACTTAGTATGCAGGAAGCTCGGCGAGGGATATCGGCGAAGGGAACGTCGAGCATGCCCGCTTCGCGCGCGCGGCGGCGCGTGGCTTCCGAGCGTCCATCTAGATTGGTAAGGACGGTGCAGCCTGCTGTAGTGAGGCGTGCGGCGACAGCGCTTCCCATTGCGCCGGCAGCGATGATAGCGATGGTGTACGACATTGATGAGCAGGATAGAGCAGAGATACCGCGTGGGGATACCCAGTCTCATCCGTCTATTATTAGAAAGAGATGCTTTCTATATCGACGCAACTCTTCCAACAACGAAAGTCACGAAGTTGCAAACTAGAAATAGACCACTTTTGAGAGATATGATACGATGAGGGCTAGGAAGAGAATGTATGACCTATTGTGACTTACCGCTCGGAGCGCTTTCTCTGCCCGGCTCGCATTCTCCTGTCCTCTCTGCCTTGCCATTTGACCACAGGATCAGTATCTCCGAGGCAGAGTAGCCAGTAGGGGAGCTCAAAGTTGGCGCTTACGCTGTAAGCGACCGCCACATACGAGTCCCGCTTACGAGCCAGTGGAGCTGTGATGGACGCGTGACATAACACCGTCACAACATCACACGGCGCTCCGCAACTCCTCGCCGTGTCGTGTCGCGTCGCGTCGCGTC